>JAASFV010000217.1:0-31535 GCA_023334015.1 Globisporangium paddicum
GTACTTGGTCTGGTGATGAGAGGATTTGCTGGGATTGCGCTTGAAGTGGACTTCGCACACCTCTCCCTTGTCGAGAGGTTGTGGTCTGAACTCCTTCCCGAGGCATGTCCGAGACTTCCTCCAGACTTGATCGAGGATGCCCGAGACTTGCCCGAGACTTGCCCGAGAAGGTCCCAGACTTGGATGGGCAGCTTCGAACGGGAAGTGGAGTGATGGGTCGTGTGTGCGTCTTCAACGAAAACGGAGGATACCTAATGAGGCTTGTGGTCGTCTCATCATTTGAATGATGGTCAACCACCCTCATCTGGTAACTCTCCGAAGTCGTTGTGGCGAATTCCCCTGATCTTGCGACTTGAATCTTGAGTCTGATTCTCTGGCGATCGTGGACATCTTGGGAGCGGGCGTCATCTGGGGACGAGGGAGCAATCTTGGGGACCGTTGGCACTTGGAAATTCCCGGGACTTCATCACACAACTCTTTGCCCGTTTTGCCCTCACAGCAACGCGACTGATGAGCTGTTCTGATGAAAAGCAAGGGAAGCTTGAACGAGCCGTCAGCGTTGCTTGCGAGCGCAACAGTCAAGCGCTTTTTTATGTTCTTGCGCTCAGAGATGTTGTTCTTGGCGACAGACATAGTGGGAACAACGCAGTAGAAAAAAGCAGTTTTGTCCATGTTAAACGTGTCTTTCTTTTCGTACCCCACTGCCACGCTCTGCATAGCAATACGCCCGCGCTCGACAACCTCAGCGCTAGCGGATGCAGCTTCTCCATGCAGGCGGCGCGACTTGAGTCCATGACGGAGTAGAAACTTCTGCAGCCATCCGTTTGGGAAGGACAGCTGCAGAAGAGCGCTGCCAGCCGTTGCGTTGACGTTGTTGGTGATGTCGTCGAGAATCTTCATTGCTTTTTCGCGGATTGTAGCGTAGGTGACGATGGGCACCTTTGCCGACTCGCAACGCGCAATCCACTGCACCAACTCTCTCTCTCTCTCTAGCTGTGGGCTCGCAACTCGATGGTTCGTCTTCACCGCATTGCTTCTTGCGTCGTCGTCGCCCAAGCTCTTAAACAGTGCGACCAGGGTCGAGTGCGCCGGAGGATGCTGCAGCTGAAAAGCCGTGTAGGCCCATTTGCACAGCACCCGCAGCGACTTCTCAGGGTGCTCTTGGTGGTGTGCGCGCAGCTCTTGCTTCTGTCCGCGCGTTAGTCGAACGCGTCTCGTCGTTTTCGCCATCTTGTGTGTGTTTGGCGCTCTTCTCTTTGCGTTGTGTCGTGATTTGCGCGCCAGAAGTGATCGATTAAAATATACAGGGTTTCGATATACAGAAATTAAATATTAAAGCTATTATATTTGAGCGGTGGTCAGTAATGAGAGGTATGACTGTAACACTATTCGAGTGATACAGATTCCCATGTGAGTCACACAGATCGTACCAAACCAGACTCGGAGCGGATGTGGCTGCTTGCCTTTCGAGCTGTACCCAGCAAACACGTCCCATTACTCTTGTTCTTTGACTGCCGTTGTTAGCGACGGAAATTCAAGCGAGCATCAGGTACATCGTGGCGCTTGGAAATTTCGCAGATACGACAAACCATAATGTTGTCACTCAGGATCCGTGGCGCTGGCCTAGCTCGTCTGGTGCCCTCTTCTTGATGCATCTCTGCTATTCGACCATGTCAGTCGCCTTCAATCGAAAAGGGAAGAGTGCCTTGCACTAGAAGCTCCATGACGTGAAGAACTTGCTCAAGTGATCGCTCGATCACGATGAGTCTTACTTCTTGATCATGGCTTGCAGGATCTCCATGTCCGGCGTCCACGCGTCGTTGCTACTCGTTGACAGGCCGACCGCGCCATCTCCTCCAAAGCTCTTGGATCAGCAAACCACACAGACCTTGGAAGAACTTGCGCTCGATGCGGTCACCAACTCTCAATCTAAAACTGCCTGGACTGTCTAGGATGCCTTTCCAATGCCGCGTCAGGTTGGCGCGTTCATGGAAGAGCGTCATCGCAATCATGACCACGATGCATTCGTACTCGTGCGAGTCATGGGCTGCGATTCCATTCGAGTCGGCATCGCTGCATGCGGTTTACGAAGATGGTGCTGGCGTCCACGCTCGGTTGCTGACCGTCTCTGCTCGAAACTCGATGGTGACGTTGTTGAGCCGTGACTGGGTGGCTGCGCTGGTGTGGAGGTCCTGCACGAATGTACGCTGGTCAAAGCGCAGCATCAGCTTGGCGAGCTTGATCGCCTTGTTGGGAAACAGTGGGTAGCTTGCGCGCGTTGGTAGTGTCAGGATCAATGCTGATCGTGAACGATTGACGCCTGGAAAATGGGAAATTGATGAATTCTCAACAATTTTAGAACTGTCGGATCCTTGGCACTCACTCACTTGGAGTTTGTATGCCCACGATACTGCGCGCAACCATATTAACAACGCAATAGAGAAGGAACAGAGGGAGAGAGTTCGAGAGTCTATCGCAGCATCCAAGCTCATATTTCATTCAGAAAGGATCCAGCGTACCTTCGATGTCTATAGGTACGCACGTGCTGATCACCCAGCAATATAACTCATATATCGCTCAAGACCACGACTCGACAATGTACCGCTTCGTGCGCACCATGGCTCTCATGAAAGCCTCGGCGTTCTTGAGAGGCATCCCGCCGACGGAGCGCAGGATGTCGCGCAGCACTTCGTACACATCGCTGGGCATGCGCTTCGCCGACCCGGCGATGTACACATACCCGCCGCTCATGAGGAACGCGAAAACCTCGTCCTTGTTCTCGGCGAGCCGCGTTTGCACGTAGATCTTGTGGCTCTGGTCACGCGAGAACGCCGTGTGGAGCTTCGTGAGGTCGCCAGACGTCACGAGGCTCTGCATTTCGTCTCCGTACAAAAAGTCCTAGACATAGTTCGTAATTTCGTTAGACTTTATACAAAATAACCGAGTTGAGAATCGTCGTAAGTTGACTCACCTTTTGTTCGTGGCGCGAGCCAAAGTACAGGAACGTCTGGCCAGTTGGAGCATCAGCTGCCGCGGTTGCTCGCAACACCTGACGTTCCTGAACGATCGCACGCATGGCTGCGAGACCCGTCCCTGGACCAATGAGCAGCATGTCGCTCTCTCGGCTCGGAGGGTCAAAGAGCCCCGTCTTCAACCAAATGGGCACACATTTTGACTTTGAACTCTGTGGGTCAAGAGACTGGAAGAAGAGCGAGCAGATGCCCGAGCGGCGGCGCTTGTAGGGCGTCAGGAAGTCCACGATCGCCACGGTCAAGTGCACCTAGAGAGAGGCCCACCAATGACAGAGTTTGAGATTAGTCCAACAATGTTAGAATCTGGTTGATGAAAATCATAAAACATAAAATCCAGGAAAATACTCACGCGGCCAGGATACAGCAGTGGCGAGGACGAAATCGAGTACGAGCGCGGGCGCAACATGGGGATGAGCTGCAACAGGATCGCGAGCGGCACCTTGGCGCTTGGGAAGTCGAGCAGCACCTCGGAATGCGTCTTCTTCTCTCGAATGCAGTAGTCGTACAGCAAGTCCACGCCTTCGGGTGACGCGAGCTCCTCGAGCTTCTCTTTTTCTTCTTCATTCGCTGCAAAGAGCGAGAGTTTCGCGAAAAAGCTGCGTCGTGGAGTGCCCAGGATGTCCAGGAACTTTGTGAACACGTCGCGCACGGTAGTCGGCGATGGGAAATCAAATTGCGCCATGCCATCTACGGACTTGATCGAGATCACGCGATCGCCCATGCTAGCAGCACTAGTGTTTTCAGAGGCCACATACCCGAGCATCTCGTCGACGCCCCAAGTGTTCTCTGGGTACACATCCGCAATCGCGCCAGCTCTGTACGGTGGTAGGCCGCTCTCGCCAGCACTGCTGATGTCAAACTCCAGGTGGCGCACATCTTGGGTCCAGTCTGGCGCGGTCAGTCGGGTATTCACCACCACTGGAGCGAAGTAGATGCCTCGGTCCGCGTTGATCGCCGTCTTGGGCGCTGCGTAGAACCGCGACTTGTCCTCTCGTGGGTCGGAGCTCACGTCCACACTGTCCGCTGCTCCATCATGGAACACGACTTGGTACTTTGGCTCGATCGCTCTCGGCGAATCGTCGATCTTGAAGCCCGCAGGCACCAGGTACTTTGCCAGCACGGCGTCCCAGAGCTTGGTCAGCCACGGGTTGAGCGCGCCAAAGTACCCGAACGCATGCTGGTCGTCGCCGAGCCCGCGCTCGACGATCTCGGTTGCGCCGAGCTGCACGAGCCGTGCCTGGAGCTTGCGCGCGACAGCATTGTACTTGGCGTAGCTCGAGTCGCCGAGCCCAAAGACCGCGACGTGTACGCCGCGCAGCCACTCGGCCGAGAGGCTCTTGCGCAGCAGACTGCGCCACGCCGCGCGCATGTTCTCGGGCGCTTCGCCATCGCCCGTTGTCGACACAATGAACACGACCGTGTCGCATTGCGGCAGCAGCTGCGCCACTGGGAACGCGTCCATGGCGACCACCTGCGTGTCCGCGAGGTGGCGCGCGAACGCCAGCTGTTGCACGTACTCGGCCACGTCCTGCGCCGTGCCAGTCTCGCTGCCGTAGAGCACCAGGAGTCGCGGCAGCTCGCCGGCAGAGGTGACTGGCTGCGCACTGTCAGTAGCAGTAGGAACAGAAGGTCCGTGGCCGTTCATGGGGAGCGCTGGAGACGCCATCGCTTGCGCTGCTTCTCGTGGCGTTTTGGCTCTTGTGTGTCAATGATGGCACGCGCCATTTGCGCATCATCTTTTTATACACTGTATGTATCGCTTAGTGGTTGCTATGTACACAAGTTGTTTAGAAGGTATATTGGATGTACAAGTCAGATATGTTGTTATATTGTAACCACCCTTGCGTAGTCAAAATTATCTTATTTGAAAGGGTATGTATTTTGAAATGGTTCGCTAATCACACGACACTGTATGTGACGCAATTGTTATTGAATTCGGCTAAAAGCCCGATTTGACAAATCGTTCCGCTTTATACTTGGTTAACGTAAGCGTATAGTTTCAGCAAGTTTGAGCTGAACGATTTTATTAGATTAGGTTAAAAGACCTGAACCAATAAACGGTGGGTTGACTTGGATCCTTCTTTTATCGCCCAGCATAAGTGCAAAAAGTGCCAACACGAGGAGAAGGGAACCAGGAGCTACTCACTACGAGACGATGGACGAGGAGATGAAAGCCCCGGACGCCGCTGCGGTCGCGCCTCCCCCTGCGCCTGCGTCTGTTGCTGCGGGTGACGAGAAGCGCTTCGAGATCAAGAAGTGGAACGCCGTCGCGCTCTGGTCCTGGGGTGCGTTCCTCTTGTTGCCCTTGTGTGTTTTTTTGTAGCTGCTGAAAATATAAAATGCTAACCGCGCTGTGCTTGCTGCTGCTGGTGTGTGTAGACATTGTCGTGGACAACTGCGCGATCTGCAGAAATCACATCATGGACCTGTGCATTGAGTGCCAGGCGAACCAGGCGTCGGCGACGAGCGAGGAGTGCACTGTGGCGTGGGGCGTCTGCAGTACGTTTTTTTTTCTTTTCTTGTTGCCATTTATATGCGCACGCGCGTGTGTGTTGTTATGACGACGAGTATTGTACTGACGCAGGAGTATTTATATATGTATGTTGCGCACAGACCACGCGTTCCATTTCCACTGCATCTCGCGGTGGTTGAAGACGCGCCAGGTGTGTCCGCTGGACAACCGCGAGTGGGAATTCCAGAAGTACGGCCGATAGAGCGGCAAGAAGCGATCGTTTCCGTCTCCGCCAGAGATGGCGATGAAAGAGAACCCACGTGTGCGAAGGAAGTCGATCCTTTCCGACGGCGTGTTTCTCGTGAACTCGCATCTCCGTATCAACCAACGTATCGCCTTTGGCAAGGTCGTGACAAACCAAGAAGAAGAAAAAGCAACAGGAAAAAAATCAAGAGGGGGAATGAAAGAAGCCATCGCGCCAAACTCAGTCATGTGAGTCTGATGAATGCTTGATTTGTATATGTTTGCTGTCATCACAGGAGTCACAACAATGAGACCGAGAACCAGAAGCCATCAAGTGAACCCATTTGCCAAGTGTTGGTTCATGTGTGTTACTGGCATTGACCCTATCTACCTACCTACCAACTCATCATCAGCTGCTGTTCGCGTTCCTCAGCAGCTTCGTGTTTTCTCTCGAATCCCATGACAAAAGAGCTTGCTCCTTACGCGAAGTTCAGAAGCGACGGGTCGATCTTCTGTCCCTTGCCGCCTCGACGCTTGCCTCCGCCAGCCTTTTTGTTGGCCGATGCGTCCAGGGCGTCGTCCTGCTGTTGCTGCTGGGTCTTCGAGCCGCTGCTGCCGCTTGGGGAGCGCTTCAACACCTGTGGCGTCGACGGGCCCTTCTTCTTGCGCTGGATGAATTCGGTCGCGAACGCCGACACGCGGGGCGTCGAGCCCAAGTACGCCGCGAGGTACTCGCGGATCTCACCAGGGTCTTCCAGGGACACGCAGTACTCCATTAATGTCAAGTCGTTGCGGCCGCTGATCAACTGGAACTGCTTTGCAGCCCAAGACATGAACTCGGTCGAGACGCCCGTGTTGCCAAACGCATTCGACACCTTCACGCCCGATGGACGGTCAGCGCCGCCACCGCTGCTGGGCGTCGTGGTCTTTGCTGCACCAAAGTTCCAGAACGAGGCGTCATCTGGCTTTGGTGGCGTCACACTTGGAGCCTTTGGTGCGCCAGCTACAGCCTCGGCGCCGTTCGTAGCACGGATCTGCTGGCGGCTCTTGAGCACAGAGACGGGCACTGGACCAAGGGATCGCGACGGCTTTGGAGCAGCTGCGGCGCCAATTGTCGTCCCGGCGACCACGTTCACCCAGTGGGAGCTCGCTGAGGTCGTGCCTTGGCTTTGCTTGGCGCGTTCTTGCGCGAGGCGCTCTTCTTCCGCCCAAATGTCGCGCAAAGATTGCTTCTTCGTCGCTTGCGAGTGCTGAGTAGTAGCTGTGCCCCATGGACTGGCACCACTGCTGCTAGCGGAAGCCGATGGTGCAGGGGGCTGAGGCTCAGACGATGCAGAGTTCGATGGCGGACCTGCGAGTGATTGCACGCCAAGCATCATCTTGAGCTGCGCTCCCATCTGCTCCAGGTTCGTCACATCGGACGTCTCCTCCATCTTCTTGCGCAGCTCGCGTTGCTCTTCCTGCTGAATCTCCTGGAGAGATTTCTTTGGGGCTGCGCTTGGGTCCACCCATGCACCGCCACTCTTGCCATTGTTCTCGGTCGTTTTTCCCTTTGACTTTGGTGCAGCAGCCGCAGGAGCAGCCTTCTTCGCATTATTGTCACTCTTTGCTGGGGCTGCAGTATGCTTCTGACCAGCCGGTTGTTGTTGTTGGTGCTTGCTGGCGGCAGTCACGGTGGCAACTGGTCGAGGAGGAGATGCAGGCGCCTGTTGCTTGGTTGGACTGTTGCTCAAAACGCTGCGCACTTCATCGGCAGCCTTGCGCTTCTCCTCGTTCTGGATCTCGTGCAGTGAGAAGGAATTGTCAGGCTCCGCTGCCTTTGGCTTTCCCCATGGATCATGAGGAGCCTCGACCTTCTCCTGCGCTTGCGCCTGTAGCAACACATCCGATGGACTGCTTTGCTGCCCTTGCGCGAACAACGCATCGCCGCTGCTGAGCACTGGCGCATTTACAGAATTCTGCCAGAACTCGTTCTGCTGTCTCGCGCCGCCATCGTTCAAGAACAACGAATCTCGAAGGGCTGGGTCATGCGATCCAAGGTGGTGCTGAGCGCGGAACTCGGACTGGAACTGAGGCTGCATGGAGGTGTGGAAGTTCTCGGTGGTTGGGATCGCTCGTTCCTGCTGGTCGTTGCCGCCAAAGATGCCCAGCGCGCTCATGATACCCTCTCGCTGCGATCGCTGCCAGGAGCTCTGCTGCTGTAAGAGCATGTGCTGCTGCTGCTGCTGCTGCTGCTGCTGCTGCTGCTGCTGCTGCTGCTGCTGTTGCTGCTGCTGCTGTTGTAGGAGCTGCTGCTGGTACAAGTGGTTTTGCTGCTGACGGGCGATCTCAATGCGCTGCATTTCCATGCGGATCTTCTCTTCTTGGTTCAGCTGGAGCATGCGCTGGTGTTCTTGCTGTTGCTGCAATTGCAGCATCTGCTGGCGCTGCTGCTCCTGTTGGCGCTGTTGCTCCTGCTGCAACGCAAATAGTCGCTGACGTTCATTCTCCGCAGCAACGTTCGGACTCGGTTGCGGTGGCGGAGTGGCAAATGGCACCTGTCCGTGCAAGAATTGACTCGCAAGCTGCGTGAACTGCCCTTCTTGACCGAAGCGGATCGGGAGGTGCGGCTTGAAGTAACCTGCCTCAAACCATTCCCGCATCTCGGCCGACTTGAACGGGCCTTGTTGGATGCCCTGGGGGTCCAAATAGAACCACTCGTCGCGTACTTCCATGCGCACAGGCTCCATCAATGGCAGAGACTCCGCGCCAAATTGCTGCATCGAGAAGCTCTTTTCTTCGCTGAGAGAAAACTGCTTCGTGTCCAAAATACCAAATTGGTTCTCGATGCCTGATGATGACGAAGACTGGTTGCCCAACAGCGAGCTGCCGTAGTTTCCCAATGCACCATCGTCATCACCGACGACTGTTGGCTCATCCCACTGAGCGTCTTCCTCGTCGCTGTCGTCAAACTGCCCAGCGGCAGCAGCAACTTCGAGTTTCTTGTCAAACTCATCCAAATTTCCGTCGTGTTTCTTCTGCTAATTGCAACACATTGCACCGTTTAGCACACACAACAACAGCATAAATAAATTATGTAAATGCTGTTTTCGTACCAGATCCACCGCTGCAACAGGTGCATTCAGCTCGTCCCGCATCGCATCCATCTCTCGGCGGAACTTCTCCGCAGCTGCCGCCATGCTCGATAAATCCTATACATTAAAAATAATTATAACATGTTAGCTTTATCATTTTAGTACAACGTCACAAGAAAATACCAACGTACCATTTCGTTGCTGTCGCTGAACCCGTCGCCGGTCACATCGTCCCAAATATCGTCGCGTTGGCGAGATGACATTGTCGGTTTAACGCCGCGCTGCCAAGTACCCTCGTCGCCCTGCAGCTGATTCTCATTATCTCTCTGCAAGATAAAAAAATAAACAAGATGGGAATGTTGGTCATCATTGCACAAACCTGACGTCCCCCACTGCATAAAGACGCCACAGCAACGTACTCTGCCAGTCGGTTTGTCCCACTTCTCGTTTTCGTTCCATTTGCCGTTCGAGCGGCTGCGGTCCGTCTGCTGCTGCCCGTCCGTGCGACCAGTTTGCTCGCCACCCGTGGCTGTGCCTCGTCCGCGGCCGCGGCCGCGATTGCGGTTGTGCTTCCACTGCTCATAGATCTCTTCATAGTCGAATGGCAGTGTGGACACGGGCGGCAGCGCGAGCTCGGACGCCACCATCGTCTCGGGGGGAAACTCCGGCGGCGACGCCGTCGTAAAGTGAAGCGCGAGTAACTCTTCCTTGGAGTAACGCAACACTGTGAGGACAAATAAAGAGGCAAGAGTTAGTTCGATATAACCATGCAACAATGCAGCATTGCGTGTGGTAACACCATCACCAAGATCCAATGGATCCAGCCCACACATAAAGACAAAACAAAAGATCTGCAAGCGCACCTTTGCCTTTGCGTCGGGACGCGTCGGCCGCGCCCTGTGGGTCGTAGTGCGCGGCGCTCGCGCTGTCTTTCGGTGCTGCTGCGCCGCTGCCGTTGGTCGCTGCTGCTGCTGTGACAAAGCCCTCGCCGTCCTTGGACCACTGCGGGCGGTACGCGGACCCCTCCGACTCTGTGCGTCCGCGCCCTTTCATCGCAAACATCGTGCGCGGGCGCAGCGATATACCGCTGTCGCCTGCTGCTGCTGGGGGCCCTGTGGCGGCGGATGTGGCCGCCCCGGCCGGCGGCTTGCCCTCAATGGTTCCGGGCTTCGCCCCCGCGGCCGGCGGCGGCGGGTCGTCACTGGCGGCGGGCGCGACGTGCTTCTTGCGGTGCTTGGCGGTCTTGGTGACGAAGTCGTCGTCCATGGTGGCTGCTGGTGGTGGTCGCTACTGCTGGCTGGCTGTCTCTCGTGCTCCGCGTGCTCGTTTGGCTCGCGTCGCCTGTCTTCAATTCTCTGTGGCGCTTGCTTGCTTTTGCGGCTCCCCCTGCGCGTACTGAGCGAGACGATTCAGTTTGGTGTGTTAAGCACTGTACGGAAGCTCACTTGGTTTCACTATGCAGTAGAAAATCCGATATTTTGTTTTAATGGAATGGCGGATTCTTTTGCTGGAATGTCGGATGTTTGCAATATCGGACTTCTTTCCAAGCAATTCAGAATATCGGATTTTACGAACCGGATCAAAATAGTGAACCGGTCCTTCTGAACCGTGATGATCTTCAACACATTTTTACGAGTTGTTTTACAACGTAAAAAAGCTCGACGGTAAAATACCACGTAAATACGTAGTTTTATAGTACAACGTAAAACAACCAGCATGGCTTCATCTTTCACATGGCTTCATCTCTCCATTCGTCACCTTCCTTCCGCTCTCTGCACGTGCTTCCACTCGAATAAATATACTAAAACTACACCACCACCAGTTTCTCCGGTGGCTCTCTCTCTCTCTCTACTGTACACTCTCTCTTTTCTCACATGATGACGCAGCGCGTGCGGCGGCCCACGCGGTCCTCGGCGCGGCCAATGTCCGGCCGCAGTCGCAGCGCCTCCTCGTAGAGCAGATTCGCACGCCGCCGCCGCCGCCACCAGTGCTGCAGCAGTACCACAGCCCGGTGGTCGATGCGGTCCTGCTCTTCCAATGGAACAGAGCCCGGACCGTACATCGTGAGCAGCCCGACGCCCGCCGGGTCGAATACGCGTGGCTTGCGCACGATCTCCTTGGTCATCGTGCGTTCCTCAGCGGCGTCGAACGAATCCACCTCCTCGATCACGGCTCGCTGGAAGCCGATCAGATCCTCGTCAAACGCCTTGCGCTTACTCTCCGGCACGATCGGCGAGAGGAAAGCACCGATAATGCCCGTCGCACCGGCCACAATCTCGTAACTCGCGCTGATCGTGTTCATCGCCAGCGAACGCACGCCCAGGTATGTGCCGCTGATGAGCTCCACGGGACTTCCCGACGCAAGGCCACGCGCAGGCAAACGCACGATCTCGACGAGACCGTGGCCTAGGCGATAGACGATTCGAAACGGGTTCGCGTACACTGAGACTGTGTGCAGCCCGCTGAGCACGAGGATGACCGCCTGTTGCTGGTATCGCCGCGTCACCTTCTCGATCACGCTCGCCTTGGGCTCGTATAGATGATTGAACGTCAGCTTTGTCAAATATAGCCGGAAGTCCTTCACGTTCGACTCGGGCAGGTACACCGCGAGGCGCCTACCAGACGGCCCGAGTGTCTTGATGTGCCGACCGCCGTTGAGCTCCATGCTGAACTTGAGGCGGATCGACTCGATGTTGAGCTCTTCGATGTAAATCCCGTCCGTCATGACCGCTCCGTTCTCGTCGGCGCTGCCGTTATTCACACCGCCGCTACCAGCAGCATTGCTAGCTGAGCCACTGCCCGCGTAGTCTAAATTCGTGTTGACGATCTCCTCAAACGTGTGCTGGCTCGTGAGCCCCTCAAGTCCCTGGAAGACGCTGATGAGATTCACGACAAACTTCTCGTCGGTCGAGATCTCCACCTCCTGCATGATGAGCTCAATAAGCTCATAGTGGACCACTTCACCCGCATTGCAGCTCGAGTTCCAAAGCATGCGGAACTGCACAACACTCAGGTTAGTCGTGTCGAGCTGCTCAAAGATGCCGCGGTACCGGTAGTTCATCGCGTTGCGCCAGCGGTCACGGAGCCGCACCGAGACGCCCTCTTTCACCTGGTGTACTTTCGGCCCTAGCACGACTTCGGCGTCCATCTGGTTGTCCATTTGCAAGTTCCCAAGCGAAAAGATGATCTCGCTGCTGCCTCCGACGCGCGAATACAAAAGCCCGAGGCGCTGCATCGACAAGTATGCGACTTCGACCATGTTCGAGTTGGCATTGTGGAGGAACGACATGCCGATACTCGGGATTGACAGCCCGACATTCAGAATGTTCGTCGGGTCAATGTGCTCGCGCACCGTCGTGCGGAACTTGAGCGCGACTTGCACTTCACCGACAATGTCGCCAGTCTCCGGGTTCCGCATCTCCCACCAGTGACCCTCGCGTCTTCCCAGTGACCGCTTCGCCTGTTCGCCGTTGTTATATGACCACGCGAGCGACCGCTTCGTGCCAACACCGAATCGCGACCAAGCTTTTTTAGGGATTCGTATCTCAACAATCCCCGAGCTCTGCTTCAGATCGCCATCTCGATATGCGTCACCCTCCGACATATCCGAAGACGCGTACGAATGGCTCACACGCTCGGCATCGCTCAGATGTAATGGCTCGTTTACAACCTCGTCTGCATTGTCGTAGAAGACAGTGTGTCGCTGCAACTGGGCACCGCTGTCACACGGATTGTCTGGGGCGGACGGTGAGGCGAGCGGCGTCTGCATCATCTCAAACGGTCCCGCCTCCTCTCGTCCCATGGGGCTCCCTGGAAGCGCAATGTCGTCCTGAAGCGGACCACCATCAAAGAGCGCGTCATCACTGACCTCGATCGATTCGGCCGCCATTTCGCGCATGAACATGTCGGAGTCTCTTTGGTTCTCGTAGAAATTCAGCAGCAGCTTCTTTGGGCGCGACGGGCAGGCAAACTCCACGTCCGAATCAAATCGGTAGACGTGCGCAGTTTTCACTTCCTTCGACTCGACCACAAACGACTAGCAAAACACAAGCAAAAACTTTAGTTAGGCTATAAGCAATCATCAACACAGAGCAGAGAAAATAAACACTCACCGATTGGTTATCGGTCTCGATGAGAAACTCAGCTGACGAGTCGTGTTTCAGCGAGATGTCGTTCTTCAAGCGTGCCGCGATGACCTTGACTTCCAGGATATAGCTCGGCGGTGTGTCGATACTGTGGTCGCGGAACACGAGCACGCGAGAAGACCGCTCGACGACGATTTCGGCAGAAATGCTCTTCAACTCTTTTCCGAGCAACCAAAATTTCAGTCCATGCGTTCCTTTCTCTCGATCCAAGTTGGCAAAATCGTAGACGCGAGAAAATGGCGACCCAGAATGGTGCTGTCCAGCAGCGACGGCTCGGCATGAGACGCGTCGGGCGCCGTCTGGTTTAACCCAAGCAAACGGGACGTATTCCATGCTCCGGACGACAGCCATCTCGTCAGAGTAGTTCTCCTGGTTCACCAACAGGTCCGAACTCGACTCGTTGCAAATGAGGTACATAGGTGGATCGTCTCGCATGAGCGTCACAACCATTGTGGCGCCGACCGTGCTAATGCGCACGCGCACGCGATGCATATCAAGGTCACTGCGCACAAAGCCCTCGCGATCGTATCCATCGCTCGTTGAACCTTTCCACGTCGGTGACACGTAGCCTTTCAGCTTCAGCGGGAACTCCTTTTCTTCAACAACGGAGAACGGCCCACTCCACTCGGCGCCGCCGTGGTTCATGCGGATGTACACCTCTCGATTCGCATTCTTCGCCGACACATCAAAGTCAAAGTGGCTCGTGCCCGGTTCGCCGTTCTTCGACAATGTCGCGGTTGTCGGCAGCTCAACGACGCGGTCATTGTCTTTCCCATTCTGCGAGATCTTGAACGCCGCATTCGTCTTATTCACAAACACAAAGCGAGACGTGACCACGACCTGTGTGGTCCGGTGGAACTGACCCATGGGGCGTTGAATCGAGATCCCGATCTCATTTCTTGACTTTGGACCGAGCTTACTTCCAAACTTGAGCGTGATCGGTGCCTGGATACCGACGACTGTCGAGTGGATCTTCTCAGACCAACGAGAAACCTCGTGGTCGATGATCGTGCTCATCTCGAACGCTTGGCCGGGGCAGTCCATCAGTCGTGGCACAGGTCGCTGCGGCACGAGCTGAGGCGCATGCAGCACATGCGGACTGATCTCGTCTGCGCATCGGAAGAGCATCGTCTGGACGTGCGACTGGTTGTAGACCCATAGCGAGCAGAAGAGCACAATGCGTGGGCTTCCATCGTCGGCTGCAGTGAAGTCTAGGCGCGAAATGACCTTCTTCGACTCGGTGTCTTCGTACTGAAACACCACATCTGAACTCTGCAATGAAGGGATAAACTCGACAATCGGGTCCCAGTGGCCCGTCGCTCCAAGCATCGACTTGATTCGACGGTCCATTCCTTCCCGGAAGACGCAATCGCCTAGGTTAATCGGTCGCGTCCAAATCGAATCCATTTCGGGCAGGCGCAGCAGGAGCTGGGCGTTCTTCTGGAACTCGTGTAGATGAACCTCTTCTCCAGGTGAGAGTGATCCAGATCGCAACACGATCTCCGACGTTGCGTGTGCGACAATTCGGAACTGAACTCGAATAGGGAGTGTGTTCTCGAACACCAGGCACGAGTGCAGGCAAATTTGATGCTTGGTAGCGTACGTCTGCATCTCTCCTCCATCTTGGGCAGCATTCGCACGCGTAATCACGTTCTGGTGGTCTTCACGGTACACTTTCCGCATGAGCGATATGATGTTCACGTAGAAGCAGTAGCCAGATACTCTGCTATCTTCCGGTTCAAGAGTCATGATCGAAGATCCAGCAGCCAACTGGTTCAGATCAGCAATTACTGTCGGCTTGCAGCCCTCAACTTTGATGATGACCGAATGTTTGTCGTCTCCAAACATGGCGCTCAAAGGGACAGAGATCTTGCTGTCGGTCATTAGCGTCATCGTCTTCTCTGGCGTCGGCATCATTGCGCTCTATGGAATAAACACGTAGCATAAGATGACGCCCGTTCCTCCAGTAAACTCTCTCACATCACCATGAATTCCTAAATAAAATGATCTTACCTCCCCAGGCTTGTAGTCGGTCCGCAACGTCCAAAACTCCATGTCGAGGTTCGTGTCTGTGAAAAAAAAAGAGATAACAACAGTCAGTTATCATAGCAAGCCCTCAGCACACATCTCTCCCTCGCTTACCATTCTTCAGCTGAACAGGAGAGCTTAGCAACAGCACTCGACGAGATTCGTCACGTTGCGCGACCTTCACCTCGGCGAGAATTTTGTCACCCTGGATGAGGAATTTACCAGCTCGCCGTAGAGGACACAACAGACTGCTTCGCGTCGACCCAATGATCACTTCGAGCGCCAATGGCGGAATGTAGCTCCCGCGCAATCCCTCTGAGAGCACCACATTCTCCTTCGAGTTCCCGTTCAATGATTGCTGCTTCTTCAGCATCTTGGATTTTACATCCTTCGGTGCAACGATCTTGAGAGGGTCAAAGACCAGGAACTGGCCATCTTTCACTTGCTCGGGCTCGTTCAGTCGCTCGTATCGAGGATCGATAGAGTTGCGCACGAAGTCCAATGCGAGGAAGATCTCGCCTGTCGCGTTGCCACGGACGTCGTGAAGTCGATACCAGCGACTCAGCTTTGTCCCCATCGAGCCCATGACACTGCCCGCGAGGTTGATCTCGACCGTCCCAATCGAAAACCACTTCTCTTTTGCAACAGAAGAGCTCTCATCTCTGCCCAGAGGCAGTCTCACGGCTGGCGGTTGGGAAATTGGTGCAGCGTCTTCAGTGTCTTCAGCATCATCATCCACCTCCACGTACTTGTTCGTCACATGGTCGAAGACGAAGTTGCGCTTGCCCTTATCAGTTGACAAGACATCAATTCGGAGAATCGGTGTGACGCCCGACTGAGCACCACCGTACGGAAGTGAGAACTTGTGACGAAGGTTCTCAAGCGTCTGCGCTTCACGGGGGTGCCACCATGGGAGGAGCATCACCTCCACGCGCACATCGTGGAATCGAGAGTAACCCGGGAAGTTCCAACCATCGCGTACCTCAACGTGCAGTGTTCCTGCATGCGACGTGTTCAGGTTTGCGAGCCGAATTGGGACACCGAGGTTGTTGAGCACACATACGCGGCCGTCTTCCTTCTTGGCTTCTCCGTCAGCTGCAACAGCGGCAGGTGTGCGTTTCTCGACGTAAAACACCTGTTTGCGTCGGTTCTTCGCAACGCTACTCAGCAATCGTACAAGTGCGTCTGTGAAGTTCACGTTCAGGCGCTGCATGGCGCTGATCTCCATGGACGTGCCCGTGCCGCCTTCCTCGTTTCTCACCTTGGCATACGCGCGCCAGGGCTCCACGAACGGCTCCCAGTCAGCGAGTGCAGTGTTATAGTAACGGGCTGAGATTTCGAGACTTGCATCCAGGACGTAGTCGAACGTAAATTCGCTCTTTGTCAGACCCTGCAGCTTCATATCGCTCAGCGCAAAGTTCATCACCGGAATATAAGTGTCCAACGCCACGACTGAGAGACTGCGCTTGATGACTTCGAACACAACCGAGTAGCACGACATGGTAATGCGGTCATGGATGCGACCAACACGCAGGCGAGTGCGGAAGAGCGTTCGATGCCGCATCTGTTTTTCGTTGCCTTCTGGAATAATCGCGAAGTACGCTTGGTAGTTCAGTAATGGCGTAAACGAAGATGCACTGGATCTCGGTCTCGAACGCTCGTTCTCGTTGGAGATGAAATTGTTGAGTCCAGCAGAGGTTGCAGTCGATATTCGGCTTCGATTCGTCGGCGATGCGTTCAACGTTCCTCGATCAATGCCACCACTGTTGCCGAATCCAGAGTACATCGGCCGAAGGTCCATGAGGTCGTTTTCGTTGAACGCAAACTGCATCGACTGCATTCGCTCGGTCGGAAAGTACTCGGTCATTCGGGTCCTCTTCGATTCGAAATCAACTGGCGAGGAAAAATTGGTATCGTCCTTCTCCTCGTCGGCATTGATATCGACCTTCGCCACGAGTTCGTCGAGATGCACGTCTTCAGCTGGGTCGTCGCTATGCGTGAGTGCTTCGAGTAGTGCGAAGAGCAGCTCGAGCCGTCGATCTGCCTCCAATTTCACTTGCCCGAGAGAAATCACGACGGACCGGTGACAGTTCGGTCGCCTTCCAGACTCGTCAGCACACAGTTCACACTCGAGTGGGACGTCCGTTGTCATTTTGTGAAGGCGGAGATCGTATGCGCACCAGAATTTGTCGACCTGCGCCAAGCGAAGCGCGACTTCGTCCGTGAGTACGAAGAGCGCGGTGGGACCCAAGTGCACTTTAAGATTCTCCATCGACATGTCAGCACGATACGAGAACGAGCTCTTCTCAATCGACAGCTTTGCGACGCAGTGCGAATCTTCGACGTAGGCTTCCAGCATCGGGGCGCGAACATGTATATGGAGCTCCGAAACCTTGTACCATGGCGCCGGGTTCACTGCAGCGGCAGTCGTGGCGTACTCATCAAAGTCTTCCGACTGACTAGAGTCCGTCCATAGAATATCCAGGACATCCACCACTTCGAATATTTGGTCCATCAAGATGAGAGGCATCGTCCATCCGGAGATGTCGATGTCGATGTGCAAACCCTTCTTGACCACAAAGACATCGGGCGACGCCAATGCGCCACGATACGTCACGCTCAGCGAGAGAAACTTTTCGTCCTCGCTGCGGTCCGAGCGCAGCTTTGCAGG
Organism: Globisporangium paddicum; assembly: GCA_023334015.1. Lineage (NCBI taxonomy): Eukaryota > Oomycota > Peronosporomycetes > Pythiales > Pythiaceae > Globisporangium > Globisporangium paddicum. Next base: position 17,646 of record JAASFV010000217.1, read on the forward strand.
AGCCAGCACACCGTTCTTCAGGCTCAGAAACTCGTCACCGATGTGGAGAAAGCCGTGGTTGCTCACTTTGCGGTGGTCCATTGCGCTTAAGTGCTTGACGCCAAGGAACATTCGAAATGCTGTCTTCTCCGACTCGGAGACTCTGTGAACGTCAGTTGCGAACACTAAATCCGACACGCTGAACGTGATCCACGACGCGCTTTCTTCGTAGAGCTCGGCCGTTGGACGGTATGAATCCGAAAATCCACCGATCAGGAGCTGTTCTGGAGCAAAGTACTTTGCATTTGGAGCCAATCGCGCCTTGCTATACTCGTCATCGGCGCGAAACGAAGCTCGCTCAGTATCGTCAAAGAAGAACGAGTCTGCGTACACCGAGTCGTAGTCATACTCGTCCTCGTTCTCCACTTCCAAAGCCGCTCGTTTGGCTGCGTTGCGCGCGCTCATCTCGATACACACTTTCCACTTCTCCAAACTGTCTTGGTCAGTCGAGCTCAGCACCTTGACAAGTGCACCATAACTGCTCCAGATCTCCAGCAGACTGCATCGCAAACCAGCACCAGCGTACGGACCTCCACGGACGTCAGGTCGCAGGATCACCTTGCAGCCGACGACCTTAAACTCATCCAGAAGCTCCGCGCCAGAACCATTCTCGTGCACTGAGAACACCGAATCTTCGTCGAGATGACACCACGAGCGCCGCCAGCGACGAAATGCGAGTGTATCGTCGCGCGTAAATAGCCAGCCCATCATCTCATCGCCTTGGTAGTACGTCCATCTACTCTTTGCCAGCGCGAGACGAACCATCTTGCGCTTGCGCACGATCGCACCGCGGATAAAGCGCTGCATGACCACGATCGCACGCGTTGCCTTCACCCAGTCAGGTTGGACAGGGGCCGCGTTAGCCTCGTTGCTGACTAGCTGCTTGAGTAACGCGCGATACGACGGTTGATTCTTGATACCACTGGGGGACTCGACTTTCTTCACAGCACTGACAAAGAACTGGAGATGCTCAATCTTGATCTCATACGAGTAGCTGCTGGTCGTCACTGGTGTCACTCTGTCATCTTCCAATATACTCGTGTTCAGTGAGCTCGTCGGGGCGTAGGATGACAAGGATGCGGATTCTGAGGCCGATGGGATCGTGCTTAGTCCAGTGCCGATATTTGGATAGACGTAACTGGTGTACTGCGTCGAAATGTTGCTGGAGAACTCGTACCACTCGAGCAGCAACTGTGTCATCTTTGGCTCATCAAACACGAGGATCGAGTCCCCAAAATACAGCGACATCTTGGAGCCGTACGTGGACACTCGTCCTTTGACTGCATCTGGATGTTCGTCATGAAGATAGTCCATCATGACCTTGATCGATGGGGCGCGAGGCGTCTCGTCTGTATCCAGTCCGTGATCGACACCACTCGAAGGATTTGTCACGCTCGATGCTACGCAGAAATTGCCCCTGCCATCTTCGTACGCCATGTTCTGGATATAGTAGTCGAGCGCTGAGACTTCATAGAGATGAAATGCAAACAAGTCGGGGCCAAAGCCTTTGATGACGAGCTTGGGGTAAGCCAGCGTCGCCTCAGCGATGAGCTTCTTTGTTGCTGCGCGCACCAGGTGAAAGACTAGCGAGTCTGCAGTCAGCGACACTCGCGAGACCATGTGCGACGGCGTCACCTCGGCAGCTTTTACCAGCGGATGGCGGAATGTCAGTACGCGGCTTTCATCCATTGAGTCAATGCGCAACTGCAGATCGGCCCCCGATTTGAATCGGAACTGACTCGCGAGCGGCTTCCCGTCCACTTTGATAAGCAGTAAGCCGGGTTTAATCGCTTCTTTCGACGCCGCCATACTCTTCTCGACGCATCGCTTAACGACCACGTCGCCGCCAACCGGTGCAGCCATATCGAGAATGAGTCCCGTGGGTCCTTTGGGGAACACGATGCTGATCTCGGGAAGCGGGATCCCCATCGCGTCGCCCATTTCGTGCAGCAAACTCGCAAACGGCACGCTCTTCTCACCCACGTCTTCCACGGCGCCCTGGTTACGCAGCGAGATGATGAGTTCGAACGGTAACTGCTGCTCGATGAACGTCGCGCGCACCCACATGTCACTCTTCTTCAAAGTGTCGAGATCGTCACGCTTCATCGCCATGATCGTCTTCCAGAGCAATAAATAATCTTCAGCCACCTGCGCGACCTTGTCAGCGTCAACCACTGCGTGCCGCTCGTTCGCCTTGATATGATCTGATACCATCACGCGCCACTGCTCATGACCGCTGTAGGCGTCCAAAATCAGGTTCAGCACCGAGAGCTGTTCTTCATCGAGCGCCATTGAGACCTTCGAGAGGTGGAACACGGCGTCGTATCGTGGATCATCGGTCTGCGCATGCTGGGTCGCGGTGTTCATCGTGAGCTTGAGCGAGACCGCCATGGGCGCGATTAGGAATCGATGTGTGTGCACGTTTTCCTCGGTGTTCCACCAATCTCTTCGTGCTGTCTTTGACCCCATGTCCTTGAGTCTCGCGAGCGTTGATGTCATCACCTTTGGATGCACGCGCGAGTGGATGAAGTGCAGCGCGTGCGGGTCCACGTACGCCGAGAGGTCGAGCGCATTGATCAGTTTGAACACCAAGTGGTTCTTCTCGGGCGTCGCGGCGGGCTTCTCGTCATCGAAGCCGTCTATTCGCCAGTTGCTTGGTGTCGTGACGGCCGAGAGCGCGCCAAGCGTGATCCCTGCTGCGAACTTCACTCCATGGTCGTGTGCATTGCTGCTGTTACTCGTCGCGCTGGATGACGACACTGGTGGTGTGAACGATGATGATGACTGCGACGAGACACCCCGTGACGGTGTCGGGTACCATGATCCTTCTATCCGGATGTGCAGATTGCGCACGTCGATCTGTAAATTGTCGATGAGCTTGGTCATCGTGCGGCCGATCCAGCCGTCCGTGCCAAAGTACCCTTCGCTCTCGTGCGGCACCATGTACTCTGGCACCTGCGGTCCCGTCCAGCGGTCGAGCAGGTCCTGCTCCAGGTGCTGCATCTTCTGCTCGATGAGCGCCGCGATTTCCTCCTGCTGCGCGTCCTCGTCGTGCTGCAGCGGCTCCAGGACGATGAGCACGTCGACGAACTTGATCTTGGCCGACGCGTTGCCAAAGATCGCCGAGATGGGCAGGTCAGCCTCGAACTGCCCGATGAAGCCGCTCTTGAGCCGGAAAGGCAACCATGACGGGATGATGCTCTTCTTGAGCGCCAGGTTTTCGAGCTTGAGGCGCTCGGACGAGTTCCAGAGCTTGGCCGACACCTGCACGCTCTGGCTCTCCACATACTGCCCCAGGAAGTAGCAGATCCACGACTTGAGCGGACCCTCGAGCATCGCCTACCAGTATAACAATACATAATAAAACAAAACCCTGTGAGTGCGGGGCTGCACTTGCCTTTGTCTTTCCAATTAGGGCGGCGAGGGCGAGCTTTAAGCGCACCTGTAGATAGATAGAGATGGCGCAGGTGTACGTACGAGAGAGAGTGTGTGTACGCGCAGAGCCTCTCGTGTGTGCGTGTGCGGCCGTCGACACCTCCTCTCGAGCGCTCGCTTGCTTGTCCGCGCGTGTTCGATTGATTATTGGAATGTCGCTTAAGCAAAATAATTTCAGTTAAAAGTCTTGGACTGGTACACTGTACCACACACTGGCAGCCATCATGCCTTTCCAAGGGTTGATGTTGGAAATTGTATGTGGGAAGTAGAAAGTTTGCCAAAGAAGCCATCAAAAATGTGTCTTGTTGTTGCTCTGGTTTGCTCATCGGTGCCGCACATGCATGGACTCGGGCGTGTGCACGGGCAGACTGGCGGCGCTCCACTCGCCTGGGCTGTACGTGGCGTCAAAGTCGAAGCGCACGCGCACAACGTAGCTCTTGGCAAAGTCGAGCCCGAAAAGCACAGTCACAAGCTCCAGCCGGTTGGTGTTTGACCGGCGCACGCGGCCGGGCCAGTTCTTCCACACCTTCATGGCGCGGTCCCGCGCGTACTGCACGTGGTACCCGAGCGCCTTCGGGTGGCCTCTCCAGAATACGCGTATTGCCGCCTACACACACACACACACACATAGACACACATGTCAGCCAAGACCGCGCCCGCTTAAACGAACCCCCGACTTCATCACATACCTTGCTGGGCGATTCAGGCGCAATCTCTAGCCGCGGCGGCGCTGGGATGATCCCCAGCCGGAGCTCCATGCGTCCGTGGTCAAAGCCGTCCGCGCGTCGAAAGGGCTTCCGCAGAAACGCCGTGAACCGCGACGAGTGACGCGCCGCCTTGAACTCCAGCTCTGCAATGTCGGTCACGATGGAGCTATTCTCCGTCGTGCGCGTGCTATCGGCGTCGCCAAAGCTCTCCGAGTGCACTGCGTGGTGGCTGTCTGCGTCATCATTGTCCTCGTAGTTGTCAGCGTCGCCATTGCCGCTGCCGTCGTCGTCACTCGGCGGCTCCTCTGGCAGAAGAAATGCGTCCAGCGACACTGTTACACGCGCTTCGTTCACTGGTGATGGCGACGACGCATTGTTTATATCGCTAGCGGCTGTGTACAGATGGATGGCGGAGCTCAGACGTCGTCGTGGAAACTTGGTGCGGAAGCGTAGGCGAATGGGCCGTGACGAGACCTTCAGCACGCAGAGCACGTCGACGAAGTGCAGGTTCACGACCGACACGTCATTCACCGACAGCAACACGTCGCCTTCCTGTTTACATACGCAATACCGATAGAGAATACATCCAGCCACTCAGCTCCAAGACGTCTAAAGCCACACACACATGTGCACGTACGTGGATCTGATTCGAGAGTTGAGCCACACCGTTCGCGGACTTGACAATGGTACGCGTCGCGTGGTCGCCGCTGTCCGAGTCGCCTTGGCTCTTGAGCGTCAGCCCCAGCTTGTCCTCTGTGAACACCACCTGCCAAGCACACGCATCATCAATTAATCTCAGCACCACGACCTCTGTGTAATACACGCCACGCACCTCGTACTCGTAGCCCAACCCATCGTCATCGCTGTCTTCGCTGCCATCGTCCTCGTCGTCGTCCTCCTCGCCAGTGTTCACCATGACGCTCGACGTGGACGACGGGCGGCCCGCGCCGAGAAGCAGCTGCGCGGACGGCGGACAGTACGCGGACAGCCCTATGGAGCCCGCGCGCAGTCGAGGTGTCAGTTGGTGCTCCGAGTGGTAGCGCTGGTGCTGCGGGCGCTCCATCATGACTGCGGACACGGTCGCGTGGAAGCAGCCTCGATGAGTGAAAGTGACGTAACGCCCTGCACATCACACTGTTTCTTCGAAGGGCTCTTGTACAGTCATCCCTCTGTATAAGCGATATATGGTGCACACGGTATCGCTATAAAGAGGACATGTTTACAAGAACCAACCACGCCTTCTGTGCAGACGTGGTCTGTCTGGTCTTCGACTTCCACTTGATTTGCTGTAGCTCCTATTCAGAGAGCCCACAAAACTCGCCGATTGCGTTTTATTCACGGCAAGCGTCACGCAAGAGCGAAGGCGAACAGTGTCGAGGTCCCCCATGAGCGATCAACAAACTGTTACGGTGCATTCCTATAGACACAACACATGTATACCGGAAATGGATGGCTTGACGAATACGATCATGAACTGACGTGTTATGATAGAGACTATTGGTAGTCTGGGAAATCTTTCCCTTTGCTTGTTCTCTATTGCGTTGTTAACATGGTTGCGCGCAGTACCATGGGCATACAAAGTTCAAGTAACTACGAAGGATCCGACAGTTTTAAAATTGTCGAGAATTCACCAATTTTTCCCACTTTCCAGACACCAACCATTCAAGACCAACAAGCACTACACTCCGCCACGATGGCCCTGACGCTGCCCACGCGCGCGAGCTACCCGTCGTTTCTCAACAAGGCGATCGAGCTCGCGAACCTGATGGTGCACTCCGACCACAGGTTCGAGCAGTACCTCCACGCCAGCGCAGTCACTCGGTCGCGGCTCAACAACATCACAGTCGAGTTCCAAGAAGGCAGGGTGAGCGGGGGATGGAATGCATACAGCTGGAGCGACCGAAGAGTGGACGCCAGCACCATTTTTGTGAACCGCGTGCTGCGAGACCGTCTCGAGCGGATCACAACCGAAGAAGCCAGCTGCAGCGACTCGCACGAATACCAGTGCATCGTGTTCATGATTGTGGTGGCGCTCTTCCACGAATGCGCCGAGCTGACGCTGCACTGGCAGGGCATTTTGGACCCACCATCCAAGTTTCTGGGCGGAGTTGGCAACTGCGCAGAGCGCAGGCTCTTCTTTAGTCTATCCCGTCTAAAGATCCAGAAGAACCCCCAGTGGAAGGGTCTTGCGATTGAAATGCAGTGGTATCAAGTGGACACCCGATATGCGGATCATGAACGTCGTGTTACACGTGCTGAAGTCGAAGATATGGGAGATGAAACCAGAGCACTTGGTCAAGTTCTTTCGCTCGGAAGCTATCGAGGAGAGCGAGAAAAAACTCGTCCTTGTGGATGTGAATCCGTACGTGAAATGAAGGGCGCGAGCATGCACTTGGGCTGCAAGCGGCCGTGAGCGCCACCAATGGATCCGAACATGTGGATCCTACGTCCTCACCGCAAAATCTCCAAGCCTACGAACGAGATCAAGCAGCGCTGAAGCACCACCAAAAGAGTCCACAGCGGAATGGACACCTCTGTCACCTTGTATCGCAGCATATATCGGCAGACCGGAGGAAGAAACTGAAGGCGCTATGAATAATTTCTTTGGACCTTGGAGTTGTGTCTCTTCACATTTTGCTTTGCGTCAACAGGATTTCGTCCAGCGAGCCTTGCACTCACTATCAAGGCAGAATGCAAGCCGATGACACCACGAATGGCACGAGCCACCCAGACGCAGAGAGCAAGCCGGTTGTCTTCCAGTCGCGGCTCCAGGCCAAGAGACTTGAGCGCATACAACAGCGGAAACAAGCGAAACCGGATGAAGAGTACCGCCGCGACTCGCTGGAGATTGCAATTGGAGAGGGACCTGGTGGCCAGAGCGCTTTGACCAGCATCACTACCACGGCACGTCCGCACTCGAGCCACTCGTTCCACCACCACTTCCAGAACCAACACCAGAGTCTGCATTCCGAGCCAACCGAGTCGCTAGAATCTGATGCCCACCGCCTGATGCTACGAGCCGAGGCACGACGTGCGGTTATGGGCTTCGGAGGAAGTGTATGGGACGCCGTGAGAACCCAGAACCTGGAGATCCTGCGCTGCTTCTTCGCAGTTGAGGGCACCCAGCGGCTGCTCAGTCGCCGTAGTCCCGAGCTCTCAGATGGTGGCCGGTCGCTGCTCCACTGCGCTGCATGGCTCGGTGACGAGCCCATCGTGCGCTTCTTTCTGGAAAATGGTGCTCAGGTGGACGCTGTCGATACTGTGGCCAGCAAAACGACGCCACTGCTCGAGGCTGCGCGTGGCGGCCACAAAGAAATCTGCCTCGTGCTGCTGAAATACGGTGCAGACAGTTCGCATCGCGATTCCCATGGAGACACTGCGTTCCACTGGGCGGCACGCTGTGGCCACGGTACTTTGCTGCTGGAGATAGCGCTCGTGCTCGGGAAACGCGAGGGACACAGTGCGATCGCAGATATTTGGATGACCAAGGTACGCTTTCTAGGCTCGTTTCTTGGACAAATAGATAGACACCACTGGAAGTCCTCTCACAAAGCTTGCTGTTTGTAGAACCTCAAAGGGAAGACCGTGTTAGCGTACGCACAGGCTCATGCGTTCGTGATGCCGCTGCTGCACAAGCGCTTGGGCAGTGCGTTTCCAGCCAATGGGAACAGCTCTGAGAAGCGCAAGTCGCGGTTCCCGTTCAAGGTAACGATAACTCTAGTGAGCTCGCTGATGAGCACCATCGCCAACACTGTTGCTTCTTTGGTGCTCGTGTGATCTGTAGACTGCAGCCGTGGGAGCCTCAACGCGAGGCCTGCTCTCAAACGTTAGCGCTCGGTCCTTGAAGCTCGCCTCCAGCACTGTCACTGAGGAGAACGAAGAGTTCCCGAGAAGCACTCGAGGATTCGTAGACTTGAGTCGTCAGACGACACCGCTCGCTAGCGTGGAGGCACTGGGACTCAACGTGGCCTCGTTCACGTACAAAGCCAGAGACGAGCTTGCGTCTCGCTGAGGGAAGTAGCTGAACAGCCTTGAGGCAGATCCGAGCGATGCATATTAATAGGAGGCTACCAGGCTCAAGAGCTGAACAATAGATACGACGAAGCTCGGAATAGCCACCATATCCATTCTCGATGTTCTGATCTATTTCGCTGGCACTCCAACAGCATATTGGATGTTCTTGAGGCCTCACTCCACAATTCCTCCTCCACGCGCAGTCACCACACCACTCGCCTGAAGTCTGCAGAGCTGATGGAAGGCTTCATCCTCGCAGTGTCACCCATCGACAAGAGCGCCAAGAAGGCCGTGTGGCAGACCGTGTTCGTCAAGCTCGACGAGATCTCGGCTAAGCTCGTGGCGTTCACCGACCGCTCGCAGTACTGCGTGTTGTGGAGTCTTTCACTCGTGGACGCCGACATTGCGACGCCTGTGCCCGGAGAGCCCAACCACGGCGTGAACGTCGATGACACACCCTTCTGCTTCTACGTGCGCAATGCCAACAATGTCGGCAGCCACAACGCGGACGAGTGCCACTACTTTGCAGCCACGAGCGACGAAGTCAAGAAGGCGTGGATGAAGCTGCTGCTGCAGAGCGCCAAGGACGGCCCGCGTACGCCCCGATTCGCGAGTCTGCAGGCCGAGAACGAATTCTCGTTCCAGGCGCGCGTTGTCAAGTTCCGCGTCCACGACGAAGGCAAACACGCGGTACGTTCACGCTTGATTCTCAGCGGCTTTTCGAAGTCTAGTCTCTATGTTGGCTGACCTTGGCTTTGTTGGGATATCCTGTTGTAGGAGTACTTGATCACGTGCTCGTGCCAGCTCTTCAGCAAGATGGCCGCGCGTAGACTCGCCAAACAGTGGGACGTCTGGCACCGCTTCTCCGATTTTGACGCGCTCAACGAGTACGTTCTTCTCTCTCTCAGCTTGGCACCCCTAAAGCAACTGCCTGCCTGACAATGTTGCATCTGGCTTGTTTATCCTTGTAGAGCGCTGAAGCTCTCGCTGGGCGCTCAAATGGCCGGGATCGACTTTGTCAAGAACCGCCGCGACGCGCTGCGCTCGATCTTCGGAGGTGCGCTTGAGCACGAATTCCTCGAAGAGCGCCGCCTGCAGCTCGACTCGTTTGTCACGCGTCTCTGCGAACTCACGAACGCGGTTGACTTCTTCAAACATCACGCCGATTTGAACCTGAAGACCTTCGTCTGCTTTGACGAACACTGTCAGAATGTGGTAAGTTTGCTGGCCAAACAACACTGGTTCAACATCGAAATTTACTCATCTGGACCTTGGATCGCACTGGATTGTAGGACGAGAGCCCTCGTAAGGCAGCGAAAGGAAGTCGTGCGAAAGAATTGAAGGCGTCGAAGCGGTCGGAGAGCGACTCGAATCGTCAGTCGTTGGATTCGTCGCACGCTTCGGAGGTTGAAAGCCCGACTAGAAAGAGCGAGAGCAGCAGCGATCCTGTTAAAAAAACAAAGCACGATAAGCAAAGCACGAAGAGTAAGGAACCCAAGGAAAGCAAGGTATCGGACAAGCGCGAGCGTCGAGCCAGCAAGAAGCAAGAGAAGAAGAACCGCCTGAAGGGCGACGATGCACGTGACGAGATGCTGGACGTCCGCTCAGCGTCACCCACGAGCGCACACTAAGATACATAGTCACATAGAGACTTGCATTTCACTATGTCGCACAAATATCATGGATAATAGATATGCCTTTCGCATCCCCAGCCCAGGGAAACCTGTTTGCAGTGATAGAATGGTTTTTCTAATTTCACCAAGACCACACCGTCACTTGACCTGCAAATCATCTCGCCTCGTAGCTACGTCAGACTAGTGGGCAGCGACGCTATGACGCTTGTCTCGGCTCGACGTTGGCGCTTGGTGCACAGTATGACGACTCGATCCGCCGAACACGGGCTTGAAGTACTTCTCATCCAACTGGTACAGCGCAGCATACAAGCGTCAACACCAATATTAATCAGGTCACATAATCAAAACTGGTCAGCTGAAAAGTTTATACTCACATTTCCCCAGAACGAGTGCAAATCGTTCGTTGCAGTCACGTTGCGTCGGACAAGGCGAGGTGCGTTGTGGTCATCACTCTCAGCATCGCCTCGGTTTATGCCATGATGATCCGAGTCCTACACAACGTCGTGATAGCAATTTAGACAAAGAAAAATCTGACCAAAGGCATTCAAATGTCCATACAATCAAGATATCGTACCTCTTCGCCCAGCAACCCGAACTCTCCGTCTTCATCCTCATCATGGCCATCGATCGAACTCGTCTCGCGATCACGCTATAATCACCACATTTTTAGTCAACAATATGAGCATGGCAGTACAGCGACGTGGCCAACAACGAAAAAACGTACTTTGAGCTTCGTGTACTTGAGCAGCGGCTCCGTGAGGCCACCGCAGATGACAGTCGTAAAGATCACCACTTCAGTACAGAGTCACCAATCGCAACTCTGAGTTAATGTTGTGATAGAGAGCGCGGCATGATAATGAAATGCGGGAGTACCTGAGAGAGTGGTCGTGATGTAGAGGTCTTGGTTTGGGCCAGGCATGTTTCTGTACAAGATGAATCACAGTGTTAGTAAACGGATTATCAGACCACTATTTGCTTTATTTTGCACTAAGCATGCACAACTCACTGGGAAAGCGCAAATGCAATTGCCCCACGCAGGCCAGCAAACCACAGCACGATCTGCATCTTCATCGGGATCTTGGTTGTGCGCCTATATCACAAAGTTCACAGCAAGATGCCGGCGTTAAACACAACGCATGCCTTATCATAATCAAACCCTTCACAAACATGCGGACGTACCCCAAATTCGCGATCCAGCTAAACGGGAACGTGTTGAACAAGCGCGCGACGAGACAGAAGATGATTGCGAGCACGATGAACTTGAAGTCCCACCGGCCGAACTGGCCCGCGCAGACGCCCATGCCCATGTACAGGAATACGAAGAACTCGGCAACAAGCGCAAAACTCTTGAAGATGTGCTCAGCTGTGACCTGCGATGGCTTGGAGAGGTTGTACGAGTTGTAGTGCGCCATGGTGATCCCGCAGAAGAAGAGCGACATGATCCCTGACAGCTTCATCACTTCCGCGAGCGCGTACGAGCCGTAGGCGAACAGGAACAGCAGCGTGATCTCGTACGCCGGATAGCCCTTGATGTTGGTGTTTTTGCACATGAATGAGCATCCGAGCCTATGAAAAGTGGTATAACAAGATCAGTACAAGGTGGTTATCGTTCATTTAGCGAACTTGGCTGAGAGAACCGTACCCAATAACAACTCCACAGGCTACAGATCCCAGTGAGATGGACACAAACTCGACCATGAGCGACGCCACGGCGCCGTACGTGAACTCGCTCCCAGATTCTTCAAACTAGGCACGAAAAAAGGGAAATTGTCGGAATCAGAGGTCAGCCGAAGTCATAGCATATAATGCAGTCCGAAGCTAGTCAGCAAAAAAGCTTCACCTTAAGGAACGTGTTGAAGAGCACGATCGCGACTGCGTCGTTCAAGACGCTTTCGCCGAAGACGATGCTGTAGAGCAGCGGGTCCAGGTTCAGCTCTGGGTTTCCCAGGATCGAGAGCGTGGCCACGGGGTCGACTGCCGAGATGAGTGCACCAAAGAGCAAAGCTTCGAGTGGTGACGACGTGTCGATTTGGATCCAGCCCAGCTACAGAAAAAAAACAAGTGCGTGACAATTTTGCACGTGAGTATGAGAAGCAAGTAATTAGCAGCATACTAAGAGCCCCAGGGTGGTATACTTTGCCGGCGTAGAAGGTCAAGAAACCGATGATGAAGGTCGAGACCATCGTTCCGAGCACAGCAAAGAGCAGGATCGTGCTTTAATATATAAGCAATCACAGAGTTCGGCTAATCGTTAGCTGCATTTTTCACAGTAGGCACAGTAAAATATTGATAAAACGAATTGGAAAATGTGTTGGACGTACTTGAAGTTGTTGAAGAATCGTTTCTGCCATTTAGCAACATAGCACACACATAACATAAGCAACCAGATGTTAGCTTGGTTCACATATATCCTGGAGTATACAGAACAGCCTAATAAGAGGTCCCGATCGTACCCGATGCAGCGAATACCCAGCTTCAAAGATAATCGGCGGCAGCAGTAGAAAATAAAACATCAGTTTCTAACAAATGTTATAATATTCACACAGCAAATAATATTAGATGTTACAACTTGATACAGCAAATAATAATAATTCAACACGAGGACTCACGTTGAACCGCAGGAACTCCATCTCTTTCCGACTCGGGAAGAAGAGACGAGCGCTAGTGGACACCAGATATAAACACAACTATTAGGATGAGCACGCATCTGCATTTACAGAGACTTCACCACGCACCAGATGCCAACGATGAGCCCCACAAGCATCGCGGCACCGGACTCGGGCAAGTAGTAGAAGCGATACTCCTTGATCAGGTACGCGCACACGATGCACAGGCCCAGGATGATCACCTGCACACACAACCATACAGATAACAGCACATCTATGTAATGAATATTAACTAGCATCGGCTTTTATACACCGGAGCAAATAGCAGCGCCGCGTACGAAGAGCAGCGTGTTGAGTGCGCCGAACTCGTGTAGCCCCTCGCCGGGCGCCTTGTCTGCAGAACGAGAGCGAAAGAGTGAGATGATGTAAGCATATGGCCATAGGCATTGCAGTCATGTGTGTATGTATGTAGTGGTGCACTGCTGCTGGTGTTGTGTAGAGACACAGAGCGAGCGACGCACCAAGCTGCTGGATGTCGACCATGCTTCCTTTTCTTTTCGCTTTTGCTGAGCTGTCCAATTCGAAAAAAACTGCACTCTGATTCCTGACGCATACTGATCCCGTATCAGACAAAGTGAACCTGGTCTCAGTGGATGTTGTGTGAATGTAAACTCGAATGTTGCGTGAATGTAATTTGGAGAGGCGCCGTCTGCTAAGCTAAAATAAATGTTTTGTTTTGCCGGATATATATCACTCGGTATACACTATACATCGAAGTGTACACAGAAGTGTATACATATTATGATCTAGATTCTTCAGCACTTCCTCATTCCGGAGGCTGCTAGGTACTCTCTAAAATTACCTGGGTACGCGCATACCTCCAATCAATACAGCAGATGGATCCGAATACTCTCAAACCCACCTACTTGCCCAGCTCTCGAAGAAACGTGCCTCGATGAGGCAGTCGTCCGTGACGAAGGCCGCAGCTGTCCCAACCTTCCTGTGGTATGTCAGGTCGATGAACATCATCAACGGCGAGTGCTACGACGCAATCACTACATGCAAATCCCACCAGATGCCCGACCTTTGACTGTCCAAGGGCACGATAGCACAAGCGCGAGAATAGTCCACTCGCTGAAGGTGAACAACGGTGTGAACGTCGATGACAAGCCCATCGAATTGGTCAAAACAATTAAAACGTCCAAAGTCGCTCAAAGAGCTCAGGTTTCCGAAAAAAATGAGTACCAGAGGATGCTGAGCTCTCGCGAGTTTGAAGCCCAGACCCGGGGTCGCACGTGAGCTGTCAGTTGGACTCTGTAAGAGGGCGCTGTTCACAACAGTCCCTCAAACACGGCACACACGCTTGTGCGACGAGGAAGCGATCTCCCGACTTGGAGGGAGGGCGGACGACTTGAGGAGGGCGGACGACTTGAGGCCTTGAAGGTAAAATTGCAA
>JAASFV010000218.1:0-31487 GCA_023334015.1 Globisporangium paddicum
ACACGCAGCGTCACCAAACTCGTCCCCCTCGAGATCATCCGCAACATCTTCGGACACACGCACTGACTCGTCACCCCCAGCACTGTGACACATTGTACAATAAGTTAGATAGTAGTGTCAAATGGCAATTGAGAACAGAAGGCTAATTCGTCAATCGAGCCGTTTCCAAAGAAAGATTGGCCAGCTGCGTTGCTGCGTAGACTTTCGTCCAGATGTCAGGAGCTTCAGACAAGTTCTTTGATGTGTTCATACCCTCCTTAACATGTTAAGATCAGTTTTGACAGGTAGAGATAAATGTAGGACCAACCATCATTTGGACCACCTTCATGCAACCTCCATAAACACGAAAGCTCTTTTATTTGATAAAATTAGGCGGTCATTATTCGCGCTATACCCTGTATTGTATCCTGTATTTCATCGAATCCTCAAGTCGACTGTCACAGTTTATCCGATCCAAAAGTTAGAGGTGAACAAATCCGATAATACATATATCGGATATTAATGCTCACCCTGTTTCAAAATTGTCCGAGACAAAATCCTGTTTTTCATCCTCAGTTGTTTTATCCATTTTTTTGCTGACTTCTCCCGCTCGTCACATTCGACGGCGCAGCGTCAGGACGTCAGGATATCAGGACTCCTCTCGCTGGGCGGTCGTAGTGATCAGGTCTTAAGCCCGGGTGTCTGTCCCAATAGAGCTGGTGGCGCTCATTCACGTTCAAAAAAGACAGCGCTACATGTCGAGTCTGCAGGACAACTCGTCATCCTACAGACTCGACAATTTGCAGTGCCACGAGCACATATTGGCCACGAGGGCGGCGAGGCTTTCCAGCTATCCCCAGCCGTGCTCTCGCTCCTCTGATTTCGATAAATCCACTGTGCGCTGATCGAGAATAGCGAGCGAGAGCTGCTTCGGGAAGTTGGACACGCCATCGCTAAGGCCATCCATCTTGAGACTGGAATCAAGCGGATACGTCAGGCAGAATGGCCGATAGATATGATGGTGTCCTTGTCTATGCTGCTCGCTCACAGCATCGGATCTGCTTGATAAGGCTGTACATATGATAGCGATCGCTGTGTTCGACGCCGTCCAGAGGCATTCGAATGCTCGCGGTCTGTCATGTTAACGATATTTTTATAGGAGGCGACAGTTTTTTTTATAAAACAACCTACCTTGGTTTCCCCATCGGAATTCTCCATCGGTACTCGCAAATATATGGTTTAGTTCCAATTATTATCAAATATATGTTCATCCACGACACCCACGACCACAAAACTTGGTTCTCAAACCCTATACCGAAAGCTCACTGTCTCGGTCTCACTCACTCACTCACTGCAATGGTCTAGAGGTTGTGCTTTGTCAGCGTCTTGGTGTAGTCCACGGCAACGCCCTGGGCCGCCAGCGCATCGAGCACTGCGAACGTGGCCGAGTTCGCGCACGACGCGTCAAGCAGACAGCGCGTGCAGAAGCCCATGTTCGTGTTGCTCAGTACCTTGTGGCGATCCGTGGCCAGATACACGGTCTTGGGCACGCGGCAGCGCGAGCACACACGCGCCGAGCACACGCGGCAACTCTTCTCCTTGGAGCCGGCGAAGGAGAACGGGCCGCCCAGACTGTGGTGGCACAGCGCGCAGGATCGACCGGTTGACGATGTCCGCGCCATACCCCTCGACATGAATGCAACAGAAGCACGCGAGCCGCTGGATGAGCTATTGGAGCTCGAGTCGAAGCTCATCGCGCCGGTGGATCGGTGTCTCGCAGTGAGGATCCGCGAGAGCTTCTTCATTTCAGAGCAGTGCAGGTTCTTCCACACGGAGACCGAGACTTCGGCGGATGTGACGGCCGCGAGACTCGCGGGTGCGTCGCCCATGGGGCTGATGTATCCGCGGATAAAGACCTCGACGCAGTTGTCCTTGAGTTGGCGAAAGAGGTGGCAGAATGAGATCTTGGCGCGCACGATTTGGAACTGGAGCAGCTCCGGGCACTCGGGGATGTCAACCGAGTGTTGCAGGTGGTACCCGATGCGCTGGCCGCTCGGGGTCATGGCGATGCCGATGGATTCGATGTAAAGCGTATCGCGGGTGCGCATGATGGCGCCAACGAGGAGCGGGTGGCCCTTGATCGTCCACTTGATGCTGAGCTCGCGGAATGGATCTTGCTCGCTCGGTTTGATGATCGATGCCAGCAAAGCCCAGTCCACGAAGCCGTCGCCCACATACGCGGACTTGAGCTGCATCTCCTCGACGCTCGGGTTGAGTGCGCCGTACATGATGTCCTCGAGGTTGCCCTGGATCGTGCCGAAGGTGAGCATGGGCGACATGACACTGAACTCGCTCTCCTTGTTCACCGAGTTGGTCGAGGACGATGAACCACCCGTCGGCTCGTCCGTGCTCGTCTTGCGCTCACGGTACACGCGCACGTCCTCGCGTTGCTTGATCTTCTTCCAGCGGCGTTCGTCCACCACGCTCTGATGAAGCGTCAGGTGTTCATGGTACTGCAGCACCGTGGCGGACACGACGGCCTCGGCCGCGTCTGAGAGCTTGCGCTGGTCGTCGACGGAGAGCTCGAGCGTCGGGAGCGTATCAGGTGGCAGTGGGAACTTCATGGCGGCTGGCGGAGTGAAGCGAGGCGAGGCGGGTCGGTACTAGCTGGCGAATTGAAGAATGAGTTGGGGTCACGGACTGGCGGTCGAGATCGGAGACTGACGCGTGATTTGCAGAAAAAAGGACCATCATATGGTGAGGATAGCCGACGGATACTGTTCAGCTTAGTCAGTTCTGTACGAGTTTGCGATCACGGGATCAGACAGCAATCAATTAACCACGCTATGCAAGACGGCATGTAGCCAGGACAGGGCCACGTGGTGGACGTTTTGCGAGAGCGGTCAATGAGATGGGGAAAATCGAATCTCGAAATGCCGAAAAAGGGTTAAAATATCCAAAAATGATTTACAGATAAAGGCGTCAAATTTGATATAACCCTTGACAAACTTCGAAGTATTCTATTTTGATAACCAGTACTGTATTGACTGGATTGTGTATGATGCTGGCCGGCATGGCCCATAGTCAGCATGTGCATTGGTGTGGATCACTGCTGGAAATGAAGACCACGAGGTGATATTTTCTCTCGTGGACTCACCATGTCCGGGAGACCGCAATTTCTGAGTCAGAGCGCTGATAAAGATTAGAGATCACATCATCCATGGTAACACCTTGGTCCCGACGTCCTCTGCCGCTCATCTCCCATGTGATCAAGCTCTACACCACCTTTGCTGCTCACCTCCGTCGCCTGCGGCGCACCGAGCTTATTGACTCCGCCACCCTTGATCTCATCGTCGACACTCTCCGCAAAAGCGCCAGCGGCGGGTCGTCTTCGATCGTTTCCCCCGCCTCCTTGCAGCACGCAGAGTCACCAAACTCGTCCCCCTCGAGATCATCCGCAGCATCTTCGGACACACGCACTGACTCGTCACCCCCAGCACTGTGACACATTGTACAATAAGCTAGCTAGTAGTGTCAAATGGCAATTGAGAACAGAAGGCTAAATCGTCAATCGAGCCGTTTCCAAAGAAGATAGGGATGTGGTAGGGCCTCAGGTAGAGGCTCAGATCTACCGTAGCACTCGCACCTTGATTGTCTGGAGACGCCAGATGAGTACAGACACGAAATATTTCGAGTAAAAATGTTTGCCGTCTTTGTCAGACGCAACGCTTGCTGAGGTGAGCACCCAGTGCTCAAGGCGCACGAGCGGTCCTCATCATTGAGCTGAGCAGAGATGAGTCCGAGGCGCGCATGTAGCGGTTTTAGCTGCTGCTGATTTCATTTGAAGCGCGAGAGGACGAACGGAGTTACAGCTCCATCCTAAGCAGGCGCTCAATAGTAATCACCAGTGCTTGCTTTCGGTGGCGTTATTATACGTGACGTACTCTACCAGGAACTCATGCGCTGAGTGTGGTGATTTCACATGGAAGCATATACATCTTGTTTTAAGATGTTGTGCTTCAATATGAAATCGGGAGTTTTAAAATACTCCAGCGTATTTGTTTACTAGGTACTACTTTAGGACTCTGTATTGTTGAAAATGGACACCACTATCAGCTATTGTGATTCGATACGTAAATGACAATCCACGTATCTATGCACTTTAACTATAAAAGTATTGTGTTACGGTATTCACGGTACCTCCACTCAAAATCCAATCAATTTGCAGCGAAAACCCATTGGCTCAGTTTCGAAAAAAAGTGAGCGTGATAGATACGGTTGCTTTAGGAGCATGGCCACCAGTTCACGGTAAACGGTACTTTTGTTCTCGCTATAAGTGCACGCTATCCACCCGCCAATTTAATTTCATGAATTTGCATGCCGGTTTTCCATCAGTTCACGGTATTCGGTCCGATATAAAGAGTGATAAAACCTCTTTAATACTGTATTTCCCGTGATTGAAAGGACCACGGTCATGTCATCGTTTTCGCCACATCTCACCCTATCCCTACTCGCGAGAAATAATACCCTTCTAAATTTGCTTTCAAATGAATTTTGGCGTGAAGACTATCAAACTGCATAATCTCAAACTGACAGATGTCATAAACTCGCTGTTTCGCGCGCTTTTTGCCGCGCGAGCGCCGCGGCAAGAGAATTGAAGATATGATACCTTTGCAAGCACGCATATTCACACAACGATACTCGCTCACAAGTGGGATTGATTTTCTCTGCATCGAATCATCACTGTTGCTTAGCGAAAATAAGTATCAGAAGGTGTCGAAAAATCGACATATCCATATCCTAGCTTACATACGGCAAATAAGACAAAGAGCACTGCACACCTGTATGATCAGTTAGTGTTGTACGCGTTTATTAGATACCATCTACAACAAGCAAATCATCAAATTCGTCTGAAATGTCTTGCAATGTAACGGGGTACACGAGTGAGTTCCTGTAACCGGGCGTTCCCGAGTTACTCAGCACAATACACAGAGTGAGGAAGCGTGTGTTACACGACTTCCACAAGGACTCGTGATCAAAAGGATCAGCAGTTCCTGCGATCTAATTGCCTGTTTACAACAGAGCAATATGGACGAAAGGGGAAGGACTTTAACTTGCTTGTTAACAAGGCAAAAGCGAGACTGATTATTTTGGCCCCGAGGGCGGCCTTGACAACGGGTGCAAATTACTAGAGCTTTGTATATTATAGCTAGGCCTAAATAAATGTAGTTTCACTGGCTATCTGAGCTCAGTGTTTCTGATTGGCTACTTATTCGTAATAATAGCCAATGACAAGGCCGCGTCATCGCTGGCCATAATTGTTTATAAAGTACGCATCTGGCTCCTGGTAGGGTGGCCAGTGCGAACCTGTGCTAAGTTTGGTCTTAAAGATATTGCACAAACAGTAGTTTGGCAGAGTGGTTACTGCGGTGTAACTCACTTGTGTAACCCGTTACAACTTGACTAGTACATGTGATCAACGCTCTGTACCAAGGAGTACAGGAACTCCTCAGTGGCGTCACCGGTGCATGCGGGATTATCGTGTCCATAACTCCTTTGTTCTTCGCACTCGCAATGCGCAGCGAAGGTGGTGTGAGACGCACACGATCTGACAAACAGATCAACCTTCATGTAATGGTTGGCTAAAACGCATTACACGGTGCCTCAACAGTAAAGCAGACGACTTGCTGTCCCAGGATGCCGATGTAGACACGTCGATATTTCTCATTGCTCTATGACAAATTCATGCATCACAAGAAATACAGTAACAACAAGCACGCTCGTGAGTCGCGCAACAATGACCACATATTTAAACAGCACTCGGGTAATCACTCGCCTTGATCACCCTCTCACAAGTCCCTCGACAAGCAAGCAGAAAACTATCGCTGCCCAGCACGCGGTACAACGACGGTTGCTTGCTTGGGCGGACGGGGCAGAACGTGTAACTCGAGCTGGCGTGTGTGCTCGTCTAGTCTGCTCGACTGGCCAAAAGCTCTGTGCAGTGTGTGGCCAGGGCCTATGCTCGTTGTAACAGGAACTGGGACGCGGGTTGAACGAGCAGGTCGGCGCTGGTGAGATACTGGTTGCGGCGCAGGAGATCGGGGAGATACTGCACATGCTCCTGGTGCATAGTGCGGGGGCTGGCGGATAAAGACCGACGCCCTGTGAGCTCTGCGCGGACCTTCCACCAGAACAGAGAGCTTGTTTGCTGACGGAGAAATGCGAGACTGATGGATGAGACAACATAACAGAGGCTGCTTATATAGAATCTCATTGAGGTCTTTCTAATCAGATAAATTATGCTGCGAATGACCACAGTCAAGATTTGATTGGCAGTCCGATCTCTTCAGAAAAAAATGCTCAAACAAGAACACCTGCATAAATGAATAACCCGTTGTATGTGATGAGGATGAGAAAACATGATTTTGTTTTTTTACGACTGGACCCAATTTTGACGAATCACAACTTCAAAAATGGATTTATTTTGAAAAAAAAACCAACAAGGGTTTATGCGCCATACTTGGGCGCGAAGCCGAGGCGGAAGGCCACCTCCTTGAGGAACATGAGCGCGCTCATGGTCCCGTAGCTGCCCATCGCGCCGATCTGTGTCTCGTCGAAGCGCTGCACGGCGTCGCGGCGCGTGCGGTCCTTTTGGTAGAACGAGAGCAGCAGGCGGCGCAGCTGCGGATTCGATGGTGACGCACTTTCCGCTGGGTACTGGCCATTCACCTTCTCGTAGCTCTGACGTGGCCAAAACGGACTGCTGGACGAGCCGGCGTTTAACTGCATGGTGTGTAGCTGATGGGCAGTCTGGACAAGCGATACGAGACAGCGTTCGTGCAGCAGCGCATCCAGGACGAGAGAGTGCACCCAGTGGTCGCTGCTCACATGGGCGTCCACATGCACGAACACGAGTTGCTTGTCACTCCCCATCAGGAGCTCTTTCGCGGACGCGGAGGCCTCGCTCTTGCTCTCCGTATCAGTCGTGATGCTGTGCACGCGCTCAAAGCCGAGAGACTTTGCGAGCGCACAGGAGCTGGAGGACGTGCTGAAGAATGCGACCGGCATCTTTGGGAATCTGTCAGGCAAAACGACATGGGGAACGCTGTGGTGAGTGACGATTCACGATTCACGATTCACTCAAATCACCAGGCACAAACAAAACGTACTTGAACTGCGCCGCGCCACCAACGCGATCCACGCCCAGCAGGCTTTTCAAGTCGCTTAGCTCTCCCTTTCCGTCTACAGTAGGCGGCGACACAGAGAGCAAATATCAAGTGAGCTAGCTACACATACAACAACAACAGCTTCAGAGATGCCCTCGTCGCCAAATGGCGACGCACCTGGCAGCACGAGGAAGCCGTTGCAGCCGCGCGCGGCCACCTCGTTGAACGCCTTCGACTCAGCAGCAGCAGCAGCAGCAGCGCCATCAGAGAGCGCTGCGTCGAGGAACACGACGAGCACCTTGTCCGCGATGACCGACATCTTGCTTCTTGGTCGCTTTTTTTCGCTTTCTGACAAACAAAAAGTTCAAAACAAATGTTTTTCAAAAAAAAAAGGTGAGTGTGGCCTCAGCCGATTCAGCGGTTTTGTATCGGGTCTCTCTATTGTCGGTTGAACTGTCTGTTTAAGAGGGGTTTTCGAGCGATTTTAAACTGCGAGTTTGACCGAAGCATACAAATCGGCCAAACTCTTCAACCATCATTCGAGCTGATCACTCGAAGTGGCGGCGCAGTGTGGCTTTGACTTGCAGCAGGCGATTCAGTTCTGAGAGCGAGTCGAGCGGATCCAAGTCAAACGCGCTTCGTCGAGACTGCTGCTGACGTGGGTTCTGCTCCAGAGTCGACAGGATGCTAGCTGTCGCTGTGGTCGCGACTCGCGAGTTCGATCTGTCGTCGTGTGCTGATGCCAAGAGACCTGATGGAAGTACACACAAGGTGTCAGACTCTGGCTGGAGACACTCACTATAGGAGAGTCGAAAGGATGTACCTGAGCTGCTCGCGGACGGTTGGATTGGTGGAGACGCTGGGACGTCAATTCTGCCACCAGTATGCGCTTGAGAAGACTTTCGCCCACTTGAGATGGTACGTCCTGACCTGCTGTTATTGCTGAAGGACTGCCCACTCTGCTTCTTCCCACCCAGCAAGTCTCTCAGCTCATTCAGCTAGAAGCAAACACGTGAAATAAGTCAGCTGCTGATACAAAACCAGTGTCAGGACCAGCTGAGTAGTCAACAGACCGAGAGCAGGCCAGTCTCGAGGTCTTTCCGTCTCGCCTGTGGCTCAGTCTTGGTCTGATTGCTGTCCTTTTGTCTCGAGCCACGTTGCTCGCTCTCCATAGAAACCTTGCTTCGTGAGCTGCTCTTCAGACCCCCGCGGATAACCTCTCGGATCCGCTCCGGTGCTGGCGCATTGGCATTGACACGTGGCAGACTGGAAGCAGAAGACCCCAGCGCCCCGTAGCCTGGGATGTCCTCGGGCTCTTCAGAGTCACTTCCATCATTGTTGTTATTCTCTGTCGAGCCTCGCTGATCCGCTACCAGGTACTCGAGCACCTCCATCTTGTCGCGTAAACTCTGGTTCTCGACGTTGAGCACGCGCGTCTCGTACGCGAGTTCCTCAATGCGCCGGCTCTGCGAGCGCACGCGGTCCATCAGCAGCTTCTCGGTCGTGTAGAGCGCTTTGATCATTTCGACATTATCGATCACGCTCAGCTTGAGCTTCTTGGTCGTAACGCTCTCTCGAGACGAAGGCGGGGGCTTCAGTTGGACTACTGAGGCTGTCACGGCTAGATCAACATAGCATTTGGGTGGAGGAGAAGAGATCCCAGAGCCTGATTCAGGACGCTCAGGCTCTGCCTGGATTCGAGGATCGCTCTCAGTCACTGATTTGCAGGTTGGGCAATCCCTTTGTTGCTGACTTGGTTGGTGCTCATTGCTAATCACCACTTGCTGGAAACTCAAGATGACGTCCTGAGCCTGCGCCAACTGCCGCCGCAGCGCTTCAACCTCCAGTCGGAGTTCGTGGATGAGAACCGTCTTAGGATCTTCATTCTTCGTCGGTTTGTTCGCGATGCACTGCGCTTTGGACGCGTATACGAGCGTGCTCAGGTTCTCGTCAAAGTGTGCGTCACTGGGCGAGAGACACGCGATCATTAGCGTGAGGCTGTTCCCACCCAGACTGTACTTGAGCAGCGACGTGAGCTTCGAGTCCCGGTACGGAATGTACGCGTGATCTTTGGTCTTGGCTGTGGTGTTTCCGCTGTTGTTGTTGTTGCTCTCTTCGCTAAGCGCCTGAATCACCTGGCGCAGCACGAAGAGCGACTTATTGATCCCGATGGACTCCTGCAGCGTCACGCCTGTGGCACCGGTCTTGTCGATGC
Source organism: Globisporangium paddicum (assembly GCA_023334015.1). Taxonomy (NCBI): domain Eukaryota; phylum Oomycota; class Peronosporomycetes; order Pythiales; family Pythiaceae; genus Globisporangium; species Globisporangium paddicum. The sequence goes on from JAASFV010000218.1 coordinate 9,361, forward strand.
GCTCCGAGCCAGCGAGGTCCACAAGCGCCAGCTTGCTCTGCAGCACATCGTTCACGTTGTCGCTCGGGTCGAAGCTCTCGACATAGATCGTGAAGACGCAGTGTGAGCGGGATGAAGCCGCGTTAAGTCGGTGCGAGGCCATGACCTTGTGCTTGATGCCCTCCTGAAAGTGCTGGATGACCTGCTCGGGACTCTGGCACTCGAGCACGCGAAGGTTCTCCACGTAGAACTCGCGCGCGGCCGACCACCGGAGCTTAAGGCCGCACGCATGGACTTTCTTGGCTGAAGTGGCTCTTCTGGACTGAGATAAGTGTCGACTGCTGCCTGGTTGTGAGATAGAGCTCTGGTGCAGATGCGACGGGTTGAAGAGGTCGAGGATCTGCTCGTTGTATATCTGCACGAAGGAGCACTTGATCGTGAACTCCCGCCGCTGGCCCGTGGTGGCGAGCGAGAGCGATGCTATCATCTCGAACAGGTTGAAGATCACGCGCGGGATGATCTGTTGGTTGCATATTGAGGAGAGAAATGAATGACTGGCCAGGGTTTGTCGGACTGGGAGCTACAAAGTGACTTGGAGCGAACGTACTCCCATGCGGCTTGAGCTGGCGGTCACATCCGACGTCGTCTTGGGTCTCGAGATAATCCGTTGGCTGTCGCGATTGCTTGAAGTCACATCGCGTACTCTCTACAGATGCAACATATCAATAGAAGTCTCCTGTTGTAGCCTAGATTTGGTAAACGTACCTCGTACTCGGATCCCTCCATCGTGAACGTCTTTCCAGATCCTGTCTGCAGATGTGATGGCACTTGTAAAAGTGTTCGCATAACACTAGCATGAGCACCATAAGGGTACTACATTTGCGTACCTGGCCATAGGCGAAGATCGTGGCGTGGTAGCCTTCGAGGACCCCCGAGAGCATGCTGGCGAACCCGATCTGGTCGTAGATCTCTGGCTGGTGGATAACACATACACAGCAAATACGACCCTGAACACTGAAAGCTCAGCGGAATATCTAGACAACGATTCTGCAAACCTGAGTGGTCTGCGGATCAAAAACTTGGTCGAACACGAAGCTCTTGGCTTCCGTTGCAGCTGCCGACGCCGAGAGCTGCAGCGAGTTCCTATCTCAAAGTGCGTTGATACAAGTAAGCTTAAGTAGTCAATTGCAACAGAGTCACATAGACCATTGACAAAACTCTGTACCTGGCGCGATTGATCGTGAGAAAGGCGCTCGAGTCGTTCTTCTCGAGCGCGAGCTTGGGTCGCACGCGCACGATGACGCGGATCCGCGCCTGCGCCACGAACGGGCTGGGTGGAGCCACCATTGCAACTGTCTGCAAGCTGAGCCCCTGAGACGTGACAAGAGCCATCGTTGAAATGGAACCTTTCACGTGTCGAGCACCACCACCATTTCGTTTGTCTTGTGAGCTCTCAGGTCAGTTTGGTATCAGTTGGCTCTTCTATGTCCAACAGATGTGATCTTTTCGCGTCTCTTGGTAGCGTCTCTTCGCGTCCCGCATTGCGAGCCACTCAGCCACACATTGCACCTTGTGGGTTTGTTGTATCTTCACACTCCAAGCTCTTCTCAGTCACAACAACCAGCAAGTAAGCATATCAGGATGCGCAGTGTGCTCGCGTGGAGCGACAAGGTACCAGAGCGCAATGGAGAGAAGTTCATCGTGCAGGACATTGCGTTTCGACCGGACGGCACGCAGCTTGTGGCCGCGGTCGGCACGCGCGTGATGGTCTACGACGCTATCGATGGATCGCTGTTGCACTCACTCAAGGGCCACAAGGGCATAGTGTACACGGTCGACTACTCGCACGACGGCAAGCGCTTCGCGTCGGGCGGCGCCGACAATGTCGTGATCATCTGGACCGACAAGGCCGAGGGCATCCTCAAGTACACGCACAACGACAGCATCCAGAAGCTAGTGTACAACCCGCAGTCGCAGTGCCTTGCGAGCTGCACGATTTCGGACTTTGGGCTCTGGGCGCCCGAGCAGAAATCCGTGTCCAAGCACAAGGTCGTCGCCAAGGTGCTCTGCGCCTGCTGGACCAAGGACGGCCAGTTCCTCGCGCTCGGGTTACTCAACGGCCTCATCACAGTGCGCGACAAGCAAGGCAACGAGAAGCAGCTCATCGAGCGCCCCGGCCCAGTGTGGACCATGGCTTGGACCATCTCGAACGACGACAACATCGATATCCTCGCGGTCGGTTGCTGGGACCGCACGCTCTCGTTCTACAACCTCAGCGGCGTGATGCAGGGCAAGCCGCGCAAGCTCGCGTTTAACCCCACGAGCGTCACCTACTTCAGGTAATGTGGCTGCTGTCTTGAGTGCCAATGCCAATACTAATCCTCTTGTTACTCGTATGGTGCAGCAAGGGCAAGTACTTGCTCGTCGGCGGCTCAAACCACAAGGCGGGGCTCTACACGAAGGACGGTATCTTCCTATCCACGTAAGCCACTCGGTTCCACCAATGCAAAGCCCCAGGCTCTATCGCTAACGCTGTCTTTCTCACATCGACCATGCGCAGCATCTGCGAGATGGAGAATTGGATCTGGGCTATCAAGGCGCGGCCCAAGACAAACTTTGTGGCCGTGGGCTGTGAAGACGGCACGATCGCCGTGCATTGCCTCGTGTTCGGCACGGTGCACGGCATCTACCAGGAGCGCTACGCATACCGCGAGAACATCACGGACGTGATTGTGCAGCACCTCATGACGGAGCAGAAAGTGCGCATCCGCACGCGCGACTGCGTCAAGAAGCTCTCCGTGTACCGCGATCGACTCGCCGTGCAGCTCTCGGACAAGATCATAATCTACGAGCTCGAGGCCGAGTCGGGCGGCACGGCGAGCAGCTACGAGATGCGCTACCGCGTCAAGGAGCGCATCGTCAAGGACCTGCCATGCAGCCTGCTCGTGGTCACAAGCTACAACTTCATCCTGTGCCAGAAGCAGAAACTCCAGCAGTACGACTTCTCGGGCAAGAAGGAACGCGAGTGGGTCATGGAGTCGCTCATCCGCTACATCAAGGTCACGGGTGGCGCTAAGGGCAAGGAGGGGCTGCTCGTGGGCCTCAAGGACGGTTCGGTCTGGCAGATCTTCATCAACAACCCCTTCCCGATCCCGCTCATACACCAGAGCAACCCGATCTCATGTCTCGACATCAGCGCCAAGTACGTATCCTGCCTTGCATAAGTGTCTCTCGTAGAGTGACACTCTGCGTGGGTGATTGGGTGGTTCATTCATGTGGACACTGTTCGCATTTTGCTGTTCGTGTGCCCACATTGCAGCCGCGAGAAGCTCGCTGTGGTGGACGACTCGCACAAGTGCATCGTCTACGACCTGGCGACGAAAGAGATGCTGTTTGAGGAGAAGGACGCCAACAGCGTCGCGTGGAACACGGAGTTCGAGGACATGCTCTGCTTCGCGGGCAACGGGCAGCTCAAGATCAAGACGGGCAGCTTCCCAGGCCACTCGCAGCGCATGCAGGGCTTTGTTGTGGGCTTCACGGGCTCCAAGGTCTTCTGCCTCAATTCGCTCTCTGTGCAGACGATCGACGTGCCGCAGTCGGCGCCGCTCTACCGGTACCTCGAGCAGAACGAGTTCGCCAAGGCATACCAGGTGTCGTGTCTGGGCGTGACTGAGGCCGACTGGCGCCTGCTCGCGTGGGAGGCGCTCAAGAGCATGAACTTTGAGATCGCGCGCAAGGCGTTCATCCGCGTGCGCGACGTGCGGTACGTCGAGCTCGTGAACGCGCTCGAGCAGCGCAAGAAGCAGCAGCTGCCCAACGAGGAGACGGCTGAGGCTGAGGTTGCCAAGAAGGTCAAGTCCATGCTCCAGGCCGAGATCATGGCGTACCAGTGCAAGTTCCAGCTGGCGGCCAAGCTCTTCGCCGACTGCGGCGAGGCGCAGACCGCGATCAAGATGTTCGCGGACCTGCGCATGTGGGAGGAGGCCAAGAAATTCGCCGCGCAGAGCAAGATCGTAGACATCAAACAGCTCGTGCAGGACCAGGCCAAATGGGCCGAGGAGGTTCAGGACTGGCGCGCCGCGGCCGAGATGTACACGGCGAGCGGCAACACGCTCAAAGCCGTGGAGATCATGGGCGAGCGCGGCTGGTTCGACGACCTGCTGGAGATCGCGCAGCGAGTGGACACTAGCGAGACCAAGATCCTCTCGCTCTGCGCTACCTACTTCCTCAAGGCCGACAAGTTCAAGCACGCGCGCGACGTGTTTCTCAAGATCGGCGACTTTGACGCGCTGCTCAAGATGCACATCCGACTGCAGGAGTGGGAGGAGGCCGTGCGGCTCGCACACAAGCACAAGGACCGCGTGAAGAATGTTGAGGAGGTCTACGTGCCCTACGCTGAGTGGCTCATCAGCCAGGACCGGTTCGACGACGCGCTCGAGGCGTACGCTAAGGCCAAACGACCCGACCACTGCACGAGGCTGCTGCTGCAGCTCATCGACAACTCCGTGGCCGAGAGGCGCTTCAAAGATGCGTCCCACTACCACTGGCGGCTCTGTGAGCAGCAACTAAGTGCACTTCCCGTGCCAGACCCAGCAACAACATACATCAGCAAAGAGGAGAAAGGCGGGAGTCATGAACAACTCCCCGAGACCACGAAGACACAGCTGGCGGCCGCACTCGAGAACGAGCACCTCTCGGAGATCTACTACGCATACTCGATGGTGTACTCGTACACGGACGAGCCGTTCACGACGCTGCTGCCCGAGTCCCTCTTCCATTCGGCGCGCTTCCTGCTCAACAGGCTCAGCAAGATCGGCGCTGGCAGCAGTCCGCCGCCCGGAGTGTCCCTGGGCAACATTTACTTCACTCTGGGACATCATGCGCTGCAGCTCGAGACGTTCAAGCTCGCCCGCCAGGCGTTTGAGCGGCTGCTGCAGATGAAGCTGCGCACCGAGTGGCAGCGCCAGGTGGACTTCACGGCCATGACGCTGCAGACCAAACCGTACTCGGACAAGGATGAGCTGCTCCCTGTGGACTACCGCTCGTCGTCCGTCAACCCCCTGCTCAACCCGAACGGCACGGGCGACGTGTGTGTCAACTCAGGCCACCCGTTCGTGCGCTCCTTCGTGTCCTTTGAGAACCTGCCACTCGTCGAGTTCCAACCCACGGTGCGTGTGTCCTTACTTATCTGGTAGTTGTCAAAGCTCATGTGTACCTATTTTACTTTGCATCCAGCCTGGGATCACGGACGAGCAGGCCGAGAAGCTCATCAATACGCACCCGAACGAGAGCGCGGACGCCAAAGGCGGAGCCAACAAGAACGACGGCGGCTGGAAGGAGACGGACCATGGCGACGGCACGCAGACCATGAAGTTTGGCGACGATGACGACGAAAGCAGCGGCGGTCGTCGAAGTACCACCAACACCGACCTCTTCGAACTGGCGCTTAACCGTCAGGCGTCGTTCGGACCGAGCAGCACAGGCCACCGGTCAGCCGTAGCGCAATACCGCGTGCTCCAAGTGGACGAGCGCGTGTTGCTGAGTCTCAGCCCCAGCGAGGTGTTCATCGTCAAGTACCCGAGCTCGTTGGTGCGCTATAAGTTCTTCAAGAACATGATCCCTGAGATCAAGATCCACCTGTCGCCGCACTGCCGCCGGTTCTTCCACGAGGAGGACTTTGAGTTCGAGTACCTCAAGGCGGGGCACTGTCCCTGCTGCCGCGTGTGCGAAGTGGCGGCGCTCAACGACAGCAGCAGTATCAGTGATGACAACTAGTAATAGCGCTCATCAGTCCATAGCATATTCCACATCTATATTGCGGACAAAAACCATTTTCCTAATAATGCGGAAATTGGTTTTTAGGTACGTCCTTACTTAACTTGTCCCCCTCGTCTAGGCATGAGAGAACGAGTTCGCGCGTCGTGGGCTTGCGAGCGAGCTCTTGCGCTGCCGCACGCCCTCGTCGAGCTGCTCCCACTGTTGCTTGCGGCCCACGGGCGTAAGCATCGCCGTCGCGGGTGAGCGCATCATCGGGTTGTAGCCCACGGGCGTGTTGCCGCCCTCGGCCATGGCGAACTGGAGCGACTCGTCCTGCTGCTCCTGGCTGTCGTCCGTGGCGTCCGGGTTGGCCTCCATGGTGTCGACGGCCACGCGCGCCATCTCGGCCCAGTCGGTGCGCGAGAGCGTGAGCACGAACACGCAGAGCTTGATGACCTCCATTACGCAAATGCCGTACCAGAGCGCCTCGAAGCCGTAGCCGAGCACGACGCCGCCAATATATGCGAATGGCAGCTCGATGAACCAGACTGAGAGCGAGCTCGTCCAGGCGGTGACCTTGACCTGACCCATGGCCGTCAGGATGGACGCCGTGAGCATCTCGATGGACTCGATCATGTACGCGCACACGAAGATCGGTTGCACGAGCATGCAAAGCTTGAGAAGGTCGTCGTCGTTTGTGTAGACGCGGAAGATCCCCTCGCGGAAGCTCAGCGTGAGGATCGCGAGCAGGATGACCGTCACGATCGTGCACACGAAGCCCAGCAGGCCCAGCGTCTTGGCAGCCTTGGGGCGGTTCGCGCCCAAGTAGTTAGCCACGCGAATCTGCGTCGCGCAGCCAAAGCCCCAGAAGAGGGCCCAGAGCAGTCCCCAGAGCCCAGAGATGACTGCATTCGCGGCGATGATGTCGGATCCGAGCTTGGCGGCGACGAGCGACAGCGCAGAGTTGGCGAGGCTCGACACGAGCGAGTTGCTCGCGATCGGACCGGCGATGCTCAAGAATGTCGTGATGCGCTCGGGCGTGAACGCGTTCCAGTCCCAGCCGCCCCAGGCCTGCAGGTGCGTCTTCTTGTAGACGATGCAATACGAAATGAGCGCGATCGGCTGGAACCACGACGCGATGACCGTCGAGAGTGGCGAGCCGTCAAAGCCCATGCCTTGCCAGCCAAAGCAGCCGTAGATCAGGAAGTAGTTCGCGGCGATGGCCACGCCAATGGACATCGTGCCCACAACGGTCGTCGGCGCCATGATGCCCATGGACTGGAAGTACAGGCGGATGCACGCGTACACGAGCGACGGCCAGATCGAGAAGGAGAGGATGCGCGCGAAGCGCACGCCAAGCTCGACGACCTCGGGGTCATTCGTGGAGCTCTCGAGCGCGATGCCGACGCACCAGTACCAGATGAAGACGGGGATCATGAGCACACTCGTGATCACGAGCCCCATCTGGAGCCAGATGCCCGTGAGTGTGCCGTTCTTGGCGCCCCAGGCCTGTCCGCAGAGCGTGATGAGTGCGGACGCGCCAGCCCAGACGCCCGTGAGCGGCACGCTCGTCCAGATCGATGCGAGCGACGACGCCGCGAGCGCGTTCGTGCCCAAGTGGCCCAAGAACGCGCCGTCGATGGATGTGAGCGCGATCCGCGCAAACGTCGAGAGGCTCACCTGCAGCGCCATGGACGAGAGCGAGAGCAGCTCATGGCGCACGTTCACCACCGGTTCGGTCCACTTGGCGTTCTTCTTGATGTCATTGAGCAGTAACGGCGATTTCTCCTGGCCACCCATTCTGGATTAAGCGACGGTTTCGCGTGGTCGGTTTCACGGGAGGAGCTCACTTGCGGTGCGGCGTTCGTTTGCGGGAATGAGCTCTTCCGGAGGCATGGAACTGGGGGTTTGGTGGGTGGTGAGTAATTGAGATGGAAAGTCACACGCATCACAGGCGGTGGGACTCACACTCGATGAGATGAACCACCTGGTTTTGGGCTGTATTGCGCATCAAGCGTTTCTACCGGTTTAGAAAGGATATTTTACATTCATCTGTATAGAAAATGTGCCAGGCGGAGGCCTGAGGTATCGATTTACACAGTGATTGAAGAGGCGTTACAGAGCGTTTCAGATTGACCAGTCCTGTCCCAGGGTTCGGTAGCACTTTGTGTATAGTATTCTAGTATTTTACTATCCAACCTTGAATTAGCACTAGGACCCTAATCCTCGAGTTATTTGTCAGCGGCATGTGCACAAAAATAGGAGAAAATCCAAACCCTAAAATTGGATGTGCACATTTTTTTTTTTTTACAAAAGATTCCGTAATATTCGCACCTGCTGCATTGCACTGCCAGCCAAAAACTGCGCTGCCATCCAACTGGACTGCGGCAAGCTGTCCAGTGCTGGAATGGACGTGTAGGCGATAAGCACTCTCAAATCACAAATCCAACAAAACGACAAACAAACACGCTCTTCACCCGCATCGTACACGATAATGCGCACGTACGGTCAAGCGAGCTGTCTGGTGATGGTGTTACCAGTGGCGCTTGAGTGTCTTTAGGCCATGTTTGAGTAGCGCCAAAATAGGTATTTGAGAGGGCAAAATAGGTATTTGGAAGCCCCAAATGCAAGGGCATTCCATTTGCCTCGCCCAAACACAAGTCTGGAGATACCTATTCTGAAAATGGACATTTTTCTCGATTTTGAAATCGGAGTAAATACGCATTTGAACTCAAATACGGCTGCTGCATCTCGATCCGCGCACGTTCGACCTCAACCGGCTGCAGCACACAGCCAAGCAGATCAAGGGCCTCAAACGCCTCTGCAAGCCGCTGGGCGAGGCCATGAATTGTCGCGTCGTTTAGTTTGTTGAAAACATGAACAATGCGCCAACCACCAGTCGCCTTCTTCACAGAAAGTAGGACTGCAATGCGGAGACTTGCTCTCTCACACATACCCAGCTTTCTCTCTCCACCCAGTGCTATCGACGTGGCGGATGTATTTCAACGCGTGATACTGACATAACAATATCTACACATGATGCATAACGTGAGCACTGATACTTCAGCATCTCTATAGAGCTTAGACACAAAGCCACATTTGTTTCCCTCGGTTGCAAGGAACAGTGACGTCAGAACACTCCACTCGACAAAGTCCTTGTCGATAACAAAGGTCTCGATCTTTGTCCACCGCTCGTTCATGCTTTTGAAGTATCGCAGTACAGCCTTGAGCCTCGCTTTGGTCTGGTTGAGGCACAAGAAGTCCACCACAGGAATTCCATGGCCGGTCAGAGCGGTGATCACCGGAGATCCTGGCAATTGCATGCAACAACAAGTTAAAAGTAGGGTTGTTTAATAGAATAATGTTGTTCAAGCACAGAACTCACCCCAAGTAGTAATCCACGTTGTTCGTATTGTGCATGCAGTCGAGCAGCAGGCATTCGCCATACTTTGCAAGCATCTCGCGTTGAGCCGCAGTCTGCATGATCGCACACGACAACTCCATGCCGTCCTGGACAAGCGCACAGTTGCTGTCCTCACTGTCAATGTAGGGCTGCAGTGACGCGCGCAGTCGCTCCTCGCTGGTTTGCTTTCCCATGCGGCCAGCATGCGATTGTAAACCAATTTTGTGGACAAGTGCATCCCTGGAAATATAAAAATCGTCAGTATCTTCACGTCTATATTACGTCCTCCGCACGATCTGGTGAGCGTCGGCGCGTGCGTATTCAAGCACCTCTCGCGTTGTCTCCGTCCGCCGCAAAATCCTAAATGAATGGATGTGGACGGCCATGCGTCGCCTCGTACTTAAAGGAGTGTGCTCGGTACTAGCAAATGCAGCCAGAAAGTGGGACATCTCCGAAGTAATGAAAAAAAACGAGAAGGAAAATTATGCGATTTAATGTTGCCCAGCATTACGGTGTGACATTTTGGGGGCGAAAATAAGGTTGCAGTAGCCACTCTGATTACACTCCGCTGCTGATGGAGCCCGCACGCCGGGACCTCCGGTGGTGCAGCCCAGCACCATCCTCCACGTCGTCGCCCCACTGCTGCTTGTGCATGGATGAGACGCTCGAGGGCGTCGGGATAGGTGTGAGCAGCGCCGTGGTGGCGCCACCCAGGGGCGCGTTGCCGGCCTCGGCCATGGCGAACTGGAACGCGTCCTCCTCGAGCTCCACCTCCGTGATCTCGGCCACCTCCATGTTCTCCACGGCGTTCTGCGCCATACGGTTCCAGTCAGTGCGGTAGAGTGCGGCGAGGTACACTGCGAGCTTGACGATCTCCATGATGCAGATCGAGTACCAGAGCGCGGGGAAACCGTAGCCGAGCGTGACGCCACCCACGTAGGCGATGGGCAGCTCGATGCACCAGGTCGAGAAGGTACTGGTCCACGCGATGATCTTGGCCTCACCCATGGCCGTGAGCACGGACGACGTGAGGATCTCGATCGACTGGATCACGTACCCCGTGATGAAGATCGGCTGCACGAGCATGCAGAGCTTGAGCAAGTTGCCATCCGTCGTGTAAAGATGGAAGAGCTTTTCACGCAGCGAGAGCGTGAGCGCTGCGAGCAGTAGTACCGAGACCACGGTGCAGCCAAAGCCAAGCTTGCTCAGTATTTTCGCTGCCTTTGGTCGGTTCGCACCGAGGCAATTCGCCACGCGGATCTGCGTCGCACAGCCAAAGCCCCAGAAGAGCGCCCAAAGCAGCTTCCAGAGCCCCATGATGACGGCATTTGCGGCGATGACGTCCGAGCCGAGCTTGGCCGCGATCAGTGAGAGCGCGGAGCTTGCGAGGTTGGACACTAAGCTATTGCTGGCGACCGGGATCGCGATAGCCGCGTACGTGCGCAGTCGGTCGGGCGTGAACGCGTTGAGATCCCAGCCATTCCAGGCCTGCACGTGCATCTTCTTGTAGAAAATGCAGTATGATACGAGCGCAATGGGCTGGAACCACGATGCGATGACCGTCGCTAACGGGGAGCCGTCGAAGCCCATGCCTTGCCAGCCAAAGCAGCCGTAGATGAGGAAGTAGTTGGCCGTGACGGCCACGCCGATCGACATGGTGCCCACGATGGTTGTCGGCGCCATGATGCCCATGGACTGGAAGTACAGCCGTACACACACGTACGCGACCGCGGGCCAGGATGCAAACGACATGATGCGCGCGAAGCGTACGCCCAGCCGGATCACCTCGGGGTCGTCGGTCGAGAGCTCGAGCGCGTAGCCCACGAACCAGTACCAGACGAAGACAGGGATGATAAAGACCGTGGCGAGCACAAGCCCCATCTGCAGCCACACGCCCATGAGCTCGCGGTTCTGCGCGCCCCATGCCTGGCCGCAAAGCGTCGTAAGCGCGCCGGCGCCGGCCCACACGCCCATGAGCGGCACGCTCGTCCACACGGTCGAGAGCGAGGCGGCCGCGAGCTCCTTGGTGCCCAAGTGGCCCAGGAACGCGTAGTCGACGGATGTGAGCGCGAGTCTGGCGAATGTGGATAGGCTCACCTGCAGCGCCATGGACGTGAGCGACAGGAACTCGGCACGGATGTCCACGTCGGGCTCAATGGGGACAGCCACGGGCTTGTATAGCAGCGAAGCGGTCTCCTTGAGCGACGGCGCCATGGCGGATGCGGCGCTTCTTCTTCCGTTGTCGCGCAGGCGAATTGGCGAATGATGCAGTAACAGAGCTGCTGGCGATGATGCATTCACAGCTTCATACACTCATCCAAGCATCGAAAGGCGAGCTGCCCATCATTGCGAACGCAAAAGTGCAGGAATGCACTGCACCATGCTGTTGGGTAGGTTTGGAGTTGAGTGGGTTTTGCTGCTAACTCAGTTTAAGGCGAGCAGAAATGGCTATCGGCTATGCTTTATGACAGGAACCGTCAGAAAACCGTATGTTGTATTTTTCATCCATCACTCGGCGAACCCATCCAGTTTGTATCACTATGCAACTGCAGCAAGGTGTACTTTTAGCATTTGTTACAAACTCAAAACCAAACGGAAATTGAAACCTACACAACACGATCAGCTCTGCACGCACACGCCATCGCTGAAGTGACCATCCTCCACGTCGTCGCCCCACTGCTGCTGCCTCTGGTTCTTGGTCGTCGATGGTGTCGGCAGCGGCGTCAGTGGCATCGTATTGCAGCCCAGGGGCGCATTGCCGCCTTCGCTCATTGCGAAGCTCAGAGCGTCCTCTTCAAGCTCATCATCGTTTGTCTCTGTGGAACCAGAGACCTCCATGTTCTCCACGGCGTTCTGTGCCATGCGGTTCCAGTCCGTTCGGGACAGCTTGACGAGGTACACGGTGAGCTTGACCACTTCCATGGCGCAAATCGAGTACCAGAGCGCGGGGAAGCCGTAGCCGAGCGTGACGCCGCCAATATACGCGAGGGGCAGTTCGACGCACCAGGTCGAGAAGGTGCTGGTCCACGCGATGATCCTGGCCTCACCCATGGCCGTCAGGATGGACGATGTGAGCATCTCGATGGACTCGATCATGAAGCCTGTGATGAAGATCGGCTGCACAAGCATGCAGAGCTTGAGCAGGCTGTCGTCCGTTGTGAAGAGATGGAAGAACGTCTCTCGTAGTGAGAGTGTGATCACAGCCAGCAGCAAGACGCACACGATTGTGCAGCCAAAGCCAAGCTTGCTGAGCGCCTTGGCCGCCTGGGGTCGGTTCGCACCAAGGCAGTTGGCCACGCGGATCTGCGTTGCACAGCCAAAGCCCCAAAAGAGCGCCCAGAGCAGGCGCCAGAGTCCAGAGATGACAGCGTTCGCAGCGATGATGTCGGACCCGAGCTTGGCTGCGATGAGCGACAGCGCCGAACTCGCAAGGTTGGAGATGAGGCTGTTGCTGGCGACCGGGATCGCGAGGTTGGCGTACGTCGCAAGTCTCTCGGACGAGAAGGACGTCGTGCTCCAGCCAACCCAGGCCTGCAGATGCATCTTCTTGTAGAGGATGCAGTACGAGACCAACGCGATGGGCTGGAACCACGACGCGATCACTGTAGCGAGTGGAGAGCCGTCAAAGCCCATGCCTTGCCAGCCAAAGCAGCCGTAGATGAGGAAGTAATTCGCGGCGACGGCCACGCCAATGGAGAGCGTACCGACCACGGTCGTCGGTGCCATGATGCCCATAGACTGGAAGTACAGTCGCACGCAAGCGTAGAGCACGGCGGGCCAGGCCGCAAACGAGATGATCCTTGCGAAGCGCGTGCCCAACCGGATCACTTCTGGGTCGTCCGTGGACATCTCGAGCGCGTAGCCGACGCACCAATACCAGACGAAGACGGGGATGATGAAGATTGACGTCATGACGAGCCCCATCTGGAGCCACACGCCCGTGAGCTCGCCGTTCCTGGCACCCCAGGCCTGACCGCAGAGCGTCGTAAGCGCGCCGGCGCCGGCCCACACGCCCATGAGCGGTACACTCGTCCACACGGACGAGAGCGAGGCGGCCGCGAGCTCCTTGGTGCCCAAGTGGCCCAGGAACGCGTAGTCGACGGATGTGAGCGCGAGTCTGGCGAATGTGGATAGGCTCACCTGCAGCGCCATAGACAGCAGAGCGAGGAACTCGGCGTGGATGTCCACGTCGGGCTCCACTGGCACCTTTGACTTGAGCAGCAGCGGCGAGGTCTCTTGAACGCGTACCATGGTGGATCTCTTGTGGCTGGCAGCTTAAGTGGTTGGGGTTTCGCGGGCGAATTGCGAAATGAGCTGCTGGAGCCCAAGACTGAGAGCTTTGGGAATGCGCGAACAAGCGGGACTGCTGATGAGCTGTCTGGCTGTTGTGTGGTGGTCTGAAGGGTAGAGACCGCACGCTTTACTCGAAAGCAGGTCCACGCACTCATCATCCTCCATCTGCGGAATGAGATGTGGACAGAGCTGGGGTGCTTCGTGGCTTCGCGCTGTCCATGTCTCGTGGTTTCCACATGCTGTTTGATAGGTTTGTTATAGTGTGTTGTTGCTGGAGGTTGATAAGAGTAGTGCCGTTTACCCTGATTCGAAGTCTATTGCAAGGGTTTCAGTGCGCCTTTTGCAACATTCCTGTGGTGACTTTCACAAGAACCTTCTCTAATCAGATATATGCTATTAGGTAGGTCCAGCGTAGCATGCGGCTACAGTAGACCTGATAGAAATGCTGACAGGTAAACCGCTTAGAAGGCTATAGCAAAGGTTTTATTTTGACAGCCAGCGAAAATTGTTCTCTTTAAATTTGTGTAGCCATGTTGATATCAATGGCTGAAGGTGTACGCAAGACAGCAGCTCTGCTCACGAGAGCCGCTCAGCAGAGCCCATGTGTCGACGGACGCCATCTTCCACGTCGTCGCCCCACTGCTGCTGTCTGGACGCGCCGACGCTCGAGGGCGTCGGGATGGGTGTGAGCGGCGGCAGCGCCACCGCGTTGTAGCCCAGCGGCGCGTTGCCACCCTCAGCCATGGCGAAGCTCAGCGCATCCTCCTCGAGCTCCACGTCGGTCTCCTGGGCCACTTCCATGTTCTCCACAGCGTTGTTGGCCATGCGGTTCCAGTCCGTCCGGGACAGCTTGACGAGGTACACGGTGAGCTTGATCACCTCCATGGCGCAAATCGAGTACCAGAGCGCGGGGAAGCCGTAGCCGAGCGTGACGCCGCCAATGTACGCGAGGGGCAGTTCGACGCACCAGGTCGAGAAGGTGCTGGTCCACGCGACGATGTTGGCCTCGCCCATGGCGTTGAGCACGGAGGCCGCGAGCATCTCGATGGACTCGATCATGAAGCCTGTGATGAAGATCGGCTGCACAAGCATGCAGAGCTTGAGCAGGTCGTCATCGGTGGAGTAGAGCTTGAAGATCTCCTCACGCAGTGCAAGCGTCACGGACGCCAGCAGCAGCACGCAGACCACAGTACAGACAAAGCCCATCTTGCTCAGCATCTTGGCGGCCTCTGGTCGATTCGCGCCAAGACAGTTGGCCACGCGGATCTGTGTTGCACAGCCAAAGCCCCAGAAGAGCGCCCAGAGCAGGCGCCAGAGGCCTGTGATGACGGCATTCGCGGCGATGACGTCCGAGCCGAGCTTGGCCGCGATGAGCGACAGCCCCGAGCTCGCCACGTTCGCGATGAGGCTATTAATGGCGATGGGGACCGCGAGGTTGGCGTACGTCTTGATGCGGTCCGACGTGAAGGCGCTCCAGTCCCAGCCGCCCCAGGCCTGCATGTGCATCTTCTTGTACACGACGCAGTAGCCCACGAGCGCGATAGGCTGGAACCACGTGGCGATGACAGTGGCCAGCGGTGAGCCGTCAAAGCCCATGCCTTGCCAGCCAAAGCAGCCGTAGATCAGAAAGTAGTTGGCCGCGACGGCCACGCCAATAGAGACGGCCCCCACGACCGTCGTGGGCGCCATGATGCCCATGGACTGAAAGTACAGTCGCACGCATACGTAGGCGACCGCGGGCCAGGCCGCGAACGACATGATGCGCGCGAAGCGCACGCCCAGGCGCACAACCTCGGGGTCGTCAGTCGAGAGTTCGAGCATGTAGCCAACGCACCAGAACCAGAGGAAGACGGGCACCATGAGCACAGAGATGACGACGAGCCCCATCTGGAGCCACACGCCCATGAGCTCGCCGTTCCTGGCACCCCAGGCCTGGCCGCAGAGCGTTGTGAGCGCACCGCAGCCGCCCCAGACCGTCATGAGCGGCACGCCGGTCCACACGGACGAGAGCGAGGCGGCCGCGAGCTCCTTGGTGCCCAAGTGGCCCAGGAACGCGTAGTCGACGGACGTAAGCGCGAGTCTGGCGAAGGTGGATAGGCTCACCTGCAGCGCCATGGACGTGAGCGACAAGAACTCGGCGCGGATGTCCACGTTAGGCTCGGCGAGCGGCTTGCTGGGCTGGGCGGCCAGCAGCGGCGACTTTTCCTGCGGTGCCACCGTCTTGCTGTTGTGCATCGCTGCTGGTCTGCTGCTTGTGCGCTGGCGGGCGAAGTGGCGAATGGCAAAGAGCTGCTCATAGAGAGCTACTCATGTAGAGGTCCATGTGTGCTCTCCGCATCTCATCTCATCTTCAGTGGTGAAGAAGACGATGTGTGCGGGGACTCATCATCGGGTCATCGTTGGGCAAAGGTGTCGTTACCCGCTGATGTGCAATACCACATCAAGAAATCTACAATTTCCTGCCAATAGAAGCATTTTTTTATACATCAGATTGAAGAGGTTATATGTTTTTACCCCTATTGTAGCTAAACATTTCACAGCATTCTTCCACTAATTAGATAGATTCTTGGAGGTTATTTGTTTTCATAGCAAATGACGACAGATAGAGCCTGCTCATTAAAGCTAGCTTTTATTTGGACGTGGCTGCACTTTCTTTCGAGTAGGCTGCCTGCCTACCTTGTGCCTTCCATCCAACCTACCGCTGCTTGGTGTCAAAGCGGCTGAGGCTGATGGCGAAGGCCTGGAGCATCGAAAGCGGGTACTGGAAGTCCATGTTGAAGCAGTCCTTGCCGACCTTGCCAAGCTGCAGCAGCACGTGCTCCTGCGGCAGCGACACAGTGCCCTGGTCCTCGTACACGTACTCGGGGTGGAGCTTGCGGTACTTGTCGCGCATGGACTCGCTCGTGGGTTCCGAGTGCACGAGCTGGAAGTTCTTGACCGAGACGCACGTTGCACGGCTGCGGAAGTCCACGATGCACGACGACAGTGGGTCGTACTTGGTCTCGCGCTTGTGCAGGAACACAAAGTTGGCCGTGTCCAGCACGTTCTGCCCGCCCTGTTATTTGTTTAAAATAATAATAATAAGTGTCAGAATGAATGGCCAGCAGCGAAAGCGGATAACGAATGATTGCACGCACGGCAGTGGTGATCGCGCGGACGTGTTCCTCCATCATCTGGTCGCGCGAGATCGGGCGCCAGTCGAGGTACGACGAGCCGTTCTCCACGATCGTCGGAATCACGACCTCCATCTTGCGCGCGTACGACTGCAAATAAATAAATAAACCTTGTTGGACAACAACAACAAATAAGGCGATTATGAAAGAAATATTATTTACCTTCTTGGAGTTGTGATATCGGATGACCGCGAGCTCGGCGCGGATGCTCTTGCGCAGCTCGTCGTCCACCTCGCAGTCCGAGTCCAGGTCCTCCGGGTTGTCGCCCTGGTCGTACAGACAGTACTCGAGCATGCTCGTCGATGACCGCAGCTTGCCGATGTACTGGTGGCTGCGCATCATGCGCGACAGGAACAGATCGTCCCTATTCAAAAATAAATAATATTTAAGTAAAAAATAAATCACACGGTTAATCCCAGCCAGTCATTTTCAGGAAGAGTTCCTTCGGATAGGCACGCACTTGTTCATCGAGATGACGTAGTGCGACGTGATGCGACTCGCCGCCTTCTTGCGCGCGTACATGATGGGCCGGCCGCTGGAGCTGTTGACCTCGAGCAGCAGTGTATAGATCGGCGAGAGCTTGTTCGGGCCGCTGTCGTTGCGCTCGATGAAGCACTTCATAATGTGACCTCGGCCGCACTCGAGCGGCCGCTTGGCAAAGTCCAGCAGGTGATCCGGCACGTATGGCACGCTCTTCGGGTTGAAAAACTTTAGTAGACCAGCAACAAAGTTAGAAAATCGACAATCTCAGAGGTGATAAATTTAAAGAGTCGGCAGCGGGAATCTCGTACCTGGGCCTGGATCTTCTTGGGCTCGTCGTCCAGCTTGCTCCGCCGCTTCTCCTTGCGCTTCTCTCGCGACTTGTCCCGACTGTTGTCGCTGCTGTGGGAGTCCTTGACCTCGCCGTCGCCTTCGTCCACGCTCTCCCTTCTAATCTGCTGCGACGAGTTCGCGCGGAAGCTCGGGTCGCTTGAGTCCTCGTCGAGCCGCGGCGATGAGCGCCTGAGCTTGCGGAGCTCGTCGTAGATATCTTCGTGGCTACTCTCTCTCCGTGTCGACAGCAGTGCGTCGTCGTCTGCCTTGTCCTCGTAGTAATTGTTGTTGCTCTTGTGCTCAGTGTCCTTGGCGTCAGGTGGCGCGGCGCTGCTGCTATTTTGAGTTGCTGATGCTCGCTGTGCACCACTGCCGCCGCTGATGGCCTTTGGCGCCGCATGCTTGTTCTCAATCTCGATGATCGGATCATCGTCGCTCACATCCATCTTCTTAGCTTCCATCTTCTCCACAAGCTTTGGCTCAGGCTTCGCCTCTTCCAGGAACGGGATCTCTTCAACATCGTCGAGCGAGTCGTCAAAGTGGAGCTGGTGATGGGTCAGCGCATTTGAAGAGCTCTTGGTTTGCTTGGCATCACCAAGTGCTGTCTGTTTACCCTCCGCTGTGCCCTCATCACCCTCAGGGTCTGGCTTCTTGGCTTCCTGTTTCTTGACAGTGATGACCTCTTCTTCGGGCACATTCGGTCGAGACGAGCCGCTAAACGGCACGGCACGTCCAACTTTCATTGTCACTGCTGCTGAAGTGGTTGACCCTGAACTTGAGCCACGCTCGTCGTTGGTGACTGCACTCAGAGCTGTGGTCTTTGCTAAGTGCTCGTCAATGTTGCGGCTACGCAGTGAGAGCGAGGCCGTCGTATCGTTGAGCACCTCCATTGTGCTCTTCTTCACAATCGCGGGCTTGAACGCAGCAGCCTGCTGCTCCATGGCTGCCGAGGTTCGTGGCCGCATCTGAGCCTGTGGCTGGACGGGAGGGTTTCTGGGTGCCTGCTTGGGGATCTTTGCAGACAGCGGCACACTTAGCTGCTCGATGGGGAGCGTCGCAGTTGACGGCGAGAGAATGGGCGAACTATCACCGAGTATGTCCACAGGCGCAGCTTTCGCTCCACCATTACTGGTTGTCGAGGGTCGAGGCGTCTTTGCCTCGCCAGCCATCTCGGGGGCTCGCATCGGAGGCGCTTTCTTCGCCTCGGGCTTCTCTTTCGCCAGTGGCACTGGACCAGCAGCTTTAGCCCCATCTTGAGTCTCATCTGCTGGCTTTGCCTCAGCTTTCGAAATCGCTGAGGCTGCACTTGGTGGCGTCCCCTTGGGCGGTGGCTTTGTACTTGGAGGAGCCCCCATCGGCTTGGCTAGAGCGGCTCCACTGGGTGGAGGACCAGCGGATGGTGGCCGCGCGGCGCCACGGATCTTGGCAACCGAGGCGCTGGGCGCGGCACCCGTGGGCGGTGGTCCATTAGGCGGCGGGAGTGTCGACTTGGCTCGGAATGCTGCCGCAGCAGACGTCGTGCCCTGTGGAGGCGGATTGGACGGCGGCGGCAGGGCCTTCTTCTTCTTGGCCCCAGGTTCAGCTGCGTCCTACGCTTGAGGCAAACTAATTGTGAGTCATTTGAGCATGACGATATGCAGAAAAGCCAGCCAACGTACCTTGACATCCCCCCCTTCACTTGCCTTGGCGTCCGCCGGAGGGCTTGTCTTTGGCGGCGCCTTCACGCAAGGCGGCCTACATACAAGACACACAATAAATAATCAGCGCCTGACTTCACAAGCACCCACAGAAGCGTGTCGTACCCGGCTGCTGGTGCTGCAGCACTGGGAGTCGTGTCCTTGCTGTCACTCGCCGCCTTGTCGTCCGCCATGCTTGCCGTTTGCTGCTGCTCTTGTTCGTTATCTTCACGCGTCTCTGAGCACTCGGGAAGGAAGAAGAGGGAGTCGCTTTGTCAGCCGACTCGCTGTTGCGAAACGGATCACCAATGGCTGCAACGCTATAGATAGCGCAGCATGGAGTTCTTTATACATGTGAGCTACACACCCGAAAGTATCAGATTTGTTCACGTATCATGTAATATTTCTTGCCATCAGCATCTATAAACCACTACCTACTTGCTCTCTGGACAGCCGGCGCCCGGCGTCCGCGTCTGGATGTCCTTCACGAGCCCACTCGAGAGCGCGCGGCCCTCCATGAATGCCTTCATGTGCAGAATCGGCTGCACGCCAATATCCGAGATCGTCTTGCCCGAGATCAGCTCGCTGTACTTTTGCGGGTAAAAGTTCGCGAGCGGGTCCACGCCACTCAACGCGTTGGCCGAGACGCCCTCGACGACCTTGAAGAGCGCGTCAATGTCATTCATCTTCATGAACGGGCACGTCGCGCAGCCGCCGGCGGTCGAGCAGCCCTCCCCACCAGCGACACCAGGCACAAGTTCATCACCTTCCGTGGCCACAGCGTCGGCCGAAACGGGAAATATGATCTCGATCTCGGGTTTCTGTGAGCCCGGCTGCGAGCGGAGCGTCTCCTGCACGCCGCGCACGATCGCCGTGACCATGCCGACCTCCGTGCCGAGCACAAAGCTGAGCTTCTCGGTCGACTGCTTCTTCACAGCCTCGCGCGTCTTGTCCTTGATGAAATTGAGGATGTTGGACGTCGAGCCCACGACACCACGGCCCTCGTTTTGCGCGTCCATGGCGAGCGTGAACATCTCGCCAGGCACCTCAAAGTGTGCCGTGTGGAACGCGTCGGAGTACTCGTCGCGCACGCGCTTGGTAACCTTGTCGCCAAACATGTGGTGCACGACGCAGTTGCCCTCTTTGAAGTAGTGAAAGCGCGTGAGCAGCTCCGCGATCGTCTTCTGGTTGTGCTGCGGGTGGATCTCGCGGATCTTGTCGTCCGGGAGCTGGCCCATCTGCTGGAACATCTGCTCGAGGTTTTCGCCCATGTACGTGTCGGGTCCGTACCAGATCGTGATGTCCGGCACCTGCACGAACGCCTGGAGCACGGTCTGCACAACGTTGGACGATGTGCATGTGATTGTCGGCACGAGGTCGTGTGCAAACGCCTTGCTGCGCAGCGACGTGTTGATGTACACGATGTGCAGGCTGTTGGGCGTCTTAGATGCCTTCTGCAGGTATGCAATGTACGCCTGGCGCTCGGCCGACTCGGCGAGGCTGCAGCCGATCTTCTGTTCGGCGAGGCGGTACACGGGGATGTGCTCAAAGCCGTTCGAGTCCAGGTTCGCGCGCACCGACTCGGACATGAAGTCCACACCGAGCACGGCGACCGACTGGATGCCCTTGGCCGCCATCTTGGCAGCAGCCTCACCCATCGCGAGCGAGTCCGCGATGAACGTGTGCTCCCACGAGAGTGACGACAGCACGCCCTAATTGAGCAAATACAAAAGCGTATCTTCATGTAAGACAGAGTTATACATCAACAGAGCATGGCATTTTGCTGACGTACCTGGAGCTCGGGGTCCATGTAAAAGTGCGCGACAATGCCCATTTTCTTCTCGTGCAGGAGTGCGTCGAGCTCCTTGACGACCTGCATGTCGGGCTTGAGGTAGTTGGCCTGGGCCTCGGCAAACGAGCCCTGCGCCGTCACCTCGTTCTCCGAGATCTAATTCATTTGCCAAACCAAGCCAACATAACAACAGCAACATGTCAGCCAGGCAATGCGTCATGTTGCAATCATATCCAAAGGCCAATACGCACCAGCAGTGACGGGAATGGCCGGTCCCAGGAGGCCGCGAGCGAGGCTGGCGCGGCGGCCGTGGAGCGCAGGCGGCGGCCAGCGGCGGCCATGGGGCGAGCGAGACGGAGAGCTGCGCGCATCGTGGCAGTGGAGAGAGAGACGGACGAGGCTGCTGCTTGTGCGCTGGAGGGCGAATTGCGGAATGGCCAGCAGCTACGGCAACTGGCAATGTGCGTGCGCCAGAAATAGCCAAACGAGGCTTGGCTCTCTTTTGCTTCTGACGCTGGTTGCAACTTGTGGGACAGTGGGAGAATTTACTTCTGGCACGGTTTTGACAAAATACGGTGTTTGCACCACCAAAATGGCCAAAAGAAACAGCAAGATAGAGTGGCGGGACTACTGATATATTACCGTGTTCTGTGTAATATATTCAAAAAAGACCGCGTTTTGAATACGCATGTTGCTTGATCAGGATTGGCAAGAGAGACAGTGGATTGCGTTACCCGACGAATGGCGCGTCGACGCCACGATCTTGACGTGAAGTCCTCAATAGAAGCCCCCTCGGATGTGAGAAAAACAGGGCACGCGAGTGCATGAAGAGCTCCAATATGCGCGCATGAGGAGCTCCATTGGGCGTGTATGGGGAGCTCCATCCAAACTTCAAGACAGATGCTGACAGCAACAGCAGCACCCACTGCTGAATTATTTCCAGGAACACTAAATCCATTCAGCTCAGCGAATGTGTCAGCGAACTCTCAGATATTAATAGACCGCCGCGAAAGGTCGCGGCTAATCACACGTCACATATTTGTTCAGTGCACTTATGGTCAGATGAAGTAGCTCGCGGAGCTCTGCTGTACTGGGCATGCTGTCGTGCTCGTACTCGTCATTGTCTCTGTGCAGCTGCTCAGAAAGCCGAAAGATGCGGACGACGATCATATCTTCACGAGCTCGAGACACGGTGTGACCTTGGACTCGACGGACGACCACGCGCTCATGCAATGGCGCAT
>JAASFV010000219.1:0-31455 GCA_023334015.1 Globisporangium paddicum
CAAGCACACCGCCCCACAACTCAAGCCATGTGGTTGGCCCACCGCCCCACTACCCGAGACTCATGGCCGCCACCAACACCGTTCAACATCTTTTGGCCAGCCCCACGACCACAATACCGTCGTGCGAGGAGCTCGTGACGCTGGACGCCGAGGACGGCATCTTGGCCTCGCAGCAGTGAGGCAATGACGAGCGCGTGGAGTGGAGAACGACTGCTGATGAATAGTGAATGGAAACGAAGGAACTCTCACCCCGATTTTGATCAATGACAACAACAAAGGCCGAGCTAGTCATGAGCACTTGGCTGTCCTTGCTCGCAGTTGTGTAGGCTTCGGTCAAGGAGCTCTTGTCCATTTACGTGGAGGCACAACACAATGCATTGATTGACACAGCGCACCCGCCACTGTGACGTGCCATACGAAGCTCCGTCATAGACTCGACCTGAAGAGCTCATGCTCGCACACAAAATTGCACCATGTATTTTATTTTATCGCTGTTTTTACGCTGTTACCATGCTGCATCGACTCGGCATTTCTCCTGGAGAACGAGAAGATCGTCGACAAGAGGGAGGAGGAATCTTTCGCGAGACCGTCGCTCATTCGTCTGCAAATCGCTCTTCACTCAAGAGCTTGGGTTCGTGGCGCGCGCATGCAAGTGGGAGGAAAGAGAAAACAGAGACACATTCAATCGCTCTAAGCGTAGATGGCCTTCTGCTTCTCGATCTCCGCAATGTACTTGTTCATGGCGTCCTCGGTCGAGAGGCCCTTCTTCTCCGTCCACGCGGCCCACTTGGCCTTGCCCGTAAGGTCGAACATGCCCGGCTTGGCGGTCTCGTTGTCGCCGACCGTGGCCTGCTTGTAGAAGGCGTAGAGCGCGAGCTTCTCATCGTTGGATGGTTCCTTGGTGAAGGTCTTAGCGAGCGCAGCGGCGGCTTCGAACTGGGTCTTGAGGTCCGACATGGTGGCGTGTGGGGGAGGTGGGCTGCTGGTCTTGGTCGAGAGGAGGGAAATGCGCAAGTGAGATGTCGGGGTGCAATGCGCACGCTCAATTGACGCGAGCATTGACGTGGGAGAGAGGAGGAGAGGCTATCGCGACTTTATTTTTGTTGGGATGTCATGATCCAGCAACATTATAGCGACTGCATTTTACTGCTGCAACTTTCGTGCAACATTTGAAGAGTTTTTTCATTTAGCTACGTGGACCACATAATTGCGTCATATATAATTAAATTTCGCCCGATGCTTTGCGGCTTGTCCTGTCGTAATCATGCATGTCATCATAAATTACAAACATATACTACAAAACAAAAAAAGTAGGCGTATCTCAGTTTCAATAGGGAGAGCGAATCCAAATCAAGCAGTGTGGCGAAATTTCGTCCAATACATGGAGGATATTTTGACAAAAATCGTTTTGATTGGATAATAAATCATCGTAGCTGTGACGAAATGCGGGACGCACAAATTGTGTCACCACAGTAGCGAGACCGTGTCGCTCGAACCGGCTGTACTTGTGAGCTGCTAGTCCAACACACGTGAACCGCAGTCTCTCTATGTATACACGCGCGCGTGTGACGAAGAGGAACCATTGAGCAAGCGAACGCTCTTCTCGCGAGATAGCACGAATTGCTTGTCAAAATGGGATCTCAGGCAATTTAATCAATATCGGTAGCTATCGATTTACCGGTGGATGATGTACACCTATTTTTAGCTAAAGGGTCACTGAAAAGCTCATCTTGAACCGAAAATATCGATATATCCATCGGTACCAATGAGTATATCGATATTTTCGGCTCAAGTTGAGCTCTTGCCACAGGTTGACACCCAAGAACAAAGATACCGGTACCGATGGGTATATATCGATAATATTTGGCTCACCAAATGTTAACCAATGAACAAGGGAGCTAATATTTGTCCGGATAAATCATAAATCCTCAAAAATTTCGAGCTAAAGTTGCACGAATATCCGGAGAGTACAGTCCCTCTCTCTTCAAGTAAAAGATCCATACAATAAACTTGGTCAATTCCTTTTCCTGTCATACTTTATACAAAATGTGACAGGAAAAGGAACTGACCAAGTTTATTGTATGGATATTTTACTTGAAGGGGAGAGATCCGTGGCCTATATATGCTTTAATGCAGGAGTGGAGGTAATCCTGAAACAGGAGCTGAGTAGTGTGGTCCACATAAGTTAACACTTATAGAAGTGCTTGCGATTGGGCCCAGGTTCCAATACTAAAAGCAAACAGCAAAAGGAGATTGTAAGACGACATACCCAACCTCCATCTCTGCCATCCAGAGGACGGAGGGACCGTCAGCAAACAACAGGGAAACACCAATCATATAGATACTTGCATTGGGATTTGCTTCCAAAACCTATGTCATGCTTGACTTGCATGGCGTTGTGGGTATATAGCTCGGTTGTGGTTCACTGCCTGCTTGCAGTAGCCGCAACGATGTCTGTCGACTCCCAACCAGCTCGAATGCAGATGGCAGCCTCTTCTTCCCTCGCCCTTGGCGAGCTGGCCCTCTTGCTGGGAACAGAATCGCGCTAGCCGGCTTGATCGCTGTACGGGTTCTTGGCAAGCTACCAAAATGCGTCGAAATCGCTGAGCGTGAGCCAAGCTGGAGTGTGTTCCGCTTCGGCCGCTTGCAGTATCGTACGGATGGTATATGAGCAGGGCAGACCAAATCAATTGAGAATGCATATTTTGCACTGTAACGACGGTGGCATGCGCGTCTTGGTCAGCTCAGCTTGAACGATGCGAAGTGCTTCGTGAGACAGCGCGTTTCGGACATTGGCAAACGCGTCGCTGTCTATCAAGCAGGTCGGGATGGACTGCAGCTGAGTGTTCCTCTCTCGGCGACACGCATCAACTTGGCGTGCGCAATGAAGCTTGAACGTCTTGTACACGCGCCGGAGGCTGAGGTTGGAGTTTGGTAGCCATGTCTTGAGCGCTGCGTGGCAGCTCTCAACGCGCGACGTTGTTATCGCCCCGAAGTGGTGAGTATCAAGCAGAAACGCGTCTCCCACGGCAGTAGCCGCTGCTGCTCAATGTACTGGGCCGCACGTGCTGGAACGTGAGTCTCAATGCGTCGCCACCACAGCTCGAACTCCTCAGCATCGAGCGTCTGAGTCACGAGTCGAGACCACTCGAAACTGAACTTCTCTCACATCATTGTCGATGTTGCTCCATCAGCGCGAACTGGAAAGAGCGCCTTGCAGTTGGCTGCGATGTTCTTCGCCACGTACCAAGAGCACAGCACGTGTCTTGAACTCGAGAAAATTGGTGCAATAGAGTTGACCAAGGCGAGCTCTCAGTCTGTCACACTCGTCTTTGGTCGAAAGTGATCTCCGACGAGCCATTGGAGCGCGCGGAGCGCCCACTTGTAGTATTTTGTCCGCTTACGTCGTAGAAAGCAGACAGCCATCGTGAACGTCTTGTTTGTGTTGGTACATCCGACAATATGCAGCAGCGGCATGTCGAAGCGGTTCGTGCGGTACGTCAAGTCCACCTGCACGAGCTCGTGGAGCTCCTTTATCAGCTCGTTGGCAGAGTCTGGCTGGCGCAGAAGATGAGTGCAGCGTCCTCTGTTATCTATGCTCACTTCGTACCGAGTCGTGGTGCACTGAAGCTCGTCGAACAGCGCCTGCATCTCGGTCTGCCCTGCGAGCTCCTCAGTTTGATGATCGCGCCTTGTTGAGTACATCGACTCAATAAGCACTGCACGCGTATTCATGGCTTCGATTTGCCAAGAGAGTTGTCCGAGTAGTAGCGCCGGCATCGGTTAGCGTCTTGACGATCGCGCTGTGGGCCGGCATGGCTGTGCTTAGAGTACTCGGATTCCCATTGTTGCTGCTATTGGCGGCGGCGCTTACTTGTGCAGCATGGACCGCTGAAACCGACAGCCGCCGCGCGCGATGCACCGATTTTCCGGCGAAGAATGCCGCGAGCGGCTTCTTGGGCGCGTCTGCAGCCTCGTACGTTGAAGTCGCTGTCGCTGAGCACTCTCCATGCGTCTCGTGCTGCTCCTCTTCGTCTCGTTGGTTGTTACTGCTGCTGCTTTGACTGCTACGGTCGCCGTGCTGACGGAGACGGTAGCTCTGAGCCTCGGGCGCCGTGCTCGACTTGGCCGGGAGCCGCAGCGCATCTTGCTTGCCACTCCTCTGGTGCTGCAGTTCTCTCTCCTCATGCTCGACGAAGTGCGGCGGCTTGGTATACAGCGACAGTGGCGCGTTGTTGAACCTGCATCATTGGGCATCATTCAGATCCAGTCATTATCAGGTACGGCTACACACATAGAGCACGTGTTTACACACCGGGACGCCTCGCACCGCAGCTCAGAATCGTGCACGTAGCTCTTAATGATGCTCGCGCCGCTGAGCAGTCGCTGGTGGCGGACGAAGTTGGCGGCGACGCTCGTCTGTCGCTCTCCATGGTGGTAGTCGTGACAGAGAACCCCATCACCTTCTTTGATACCCAACGCTGGTCGAAAACTAGATCGTGACGCTTGGCGCAGTGAGCTCCAGACAGGTCTGTTATCGGAACAGGCACAACATAACAGGGTTTAGCATGACGATATCACTCACACACCTCGTGATGGATAACAATGCGATACCTTTGCGATCGCTGGAACTTCGAGAGTCTGATAGCAATTCATCAAAAACTGCGCGAGATAGCTCGCCTCCAGCACGCTCCACTCGAATCCACTAGCGCCGTGCTTGAGCGCCAGCAGCGTCGCGGCGAACGCCTCCCTGTCTTTGTTGCCATCGTCATCACTGGAAAAGCGCATTTGTACGCAACTGGCCCCTGGTAGGGTAGCCAGTGCGAACCTGTACTAAGTTCGGTCTTAAAGATGTTGGACAAACAGGAGCTTGGCAGAGTGGCTACTGCAGTGTAACTCACTCGTGTACCCCGTTACGTACAGATACCAGTAAATTATATATATACCGGTACAGATACCAGTAAATCATATATACCGGTATAGTTTCTCCCCTTGAAGTAAAATATCCATACAATAAACTTGGTCAATTCCCTTTCCTGGTTTACTTTATACAAAATGTGGCAGGAAAAGGAATTGACCAAGTTTATTGTATGGATATTTTACTTGAAAGAGAGAGAGGACACACAAAAATTGGGTTAAAGGTTCTAACAAAAAAATAATTACACAAACACTATGAGATTTTATCATCTCATACTGTTTGTGAGTCGACGTTTTCTCAATTATTATTCGAATCGCCGGTCCCACCAACGAAAATCGAACCTTGTTTCTTGCGTCACTCGACGTCCGGGACCACTCTTTGTCATTCGACCTCTGAAAGACTGTGTTGTGGAGCTCTTACTCTCTTGAGTCTTCTTCTCGTGGGGATCAAGTCAGCAGAGATGCTCGACGGGTTTGACGAAAGCTTCATGGCCACTCGTCTCGCTCTCCAGCACCTCATGGGAGGGCTTCACATTATGTGAAGCCTTCGAGTCCGTCCGTCCGTTATCAAAAAAAAAAGCTTCCGCCAAGTTATTTATTATTGTTCTGCACTGACTTCTTCCTCCTTCATTCCTTCCGAGAAATGAGCTCATGTATAACCCATAACCCATATGTTTTTCTCTGACCGGCGATTTCAGTTAAGGGGTTGGATACCAGTCATGTTGGCATTTGAAAGTGACTTGAGCACTTTTTGTCAATTCGGTTCCTAACCGATTGCAAATCGAAGTGTTAAAAGGAATACTTAGCTGCTTTGAACCCATAACCCCATTCTCATATGTCATTCTTCCTAGCTCATTCATCTTCAGCCTGATAATCTCTCTTGTTCGAAAATGGTTGCTTCTTGCGAATAGTATGTGTGTGTATGTGTGTGTGTGTGTGCGCGTGTGGATGAGCTCATCCACGCTCATTTCCACATCTGCAGGCTTCGAGACACTGCCTCCCAGCACAGCACAGAGAGAGAGAGAAAGAGATGACTAAGGACACGCCGCGCGCGCCCGACGAGTTCCTCGTACAGCACCTCGTGGACCCGACCGACTGGGTCTCGGACAGCGAGCGCACGCTTTGCCACGTCTGCACGCGCCAGTTTTCCACCTTCCGCCGCAAGCACCACTGCCGCATGGTGCGTCTTCGGGCTTTCTACTCGTATTGACAACTGTATCCAGCATGAGTAGGCTAACCAACCTCCTCTATTGCTGTTGCTCTGTTATAGTGCGGCGAGATCGTGTGCAGCAACTGTACGCTACTCAAGAGTGCACTGCTCGCGAGCATCGGCTACACGCGCGTGCGCGTCTGTGTCTCGTGCGTCTTCAACCACGCACATGCGCAGAAGGGACCCGGTGCCGTGTGCTCGTCCCCGCACGGCGGCGCGCAGACGGTGTCATCCACCGCATCGTCCAACAACGCGAGCCCGACGCAGGAGACGCGCGAGTGGCTGAGCAGCCATCTGCACTCGCCGCTGTCCAAGTCGGACGACGTCGACTACGACTCGGAGGATTACGCCGACAGCTTCGACGGCCTCCACAGCAGCAACCAGCAGTATCAGTACCAGCCGCAGGTTCAGCGTCGGAGTCCAAGCAACACCAGTAACAACCAGTACGCCCATAGCCAGAAGAGCCCAAGCTACCAAACCAACCAACAAGACGCCTCATCCTCTGAGGCCGCAACATCCTCGCCCTCCACATGGTCGCACCCGTGGCCCAGGCCGCCGGTTGCCGCCGTCGAGGCCAGTCGCCTGCAGGCGCTGCACGCGCTCAACGTGCTCGACAGTGCGCCGGAGAAACCATACGACATGATCTGCGACCTGGCCAAGGCACGGTTATCGTGCCCCATGGCGGCTGTGGGCTTCATGGATGAGCACCGTCAGTGGTTCAAGGCGAGCGTCGGCCTCGCGCACAAGATGATCCCGCGTAAGATCGCGTTCTGTGCCTACACGGTGTTCACCAAGGAGCCCGTTGTGGTCCTCGACACGCTCAAGGACAAGCGCTTCGAGTGCAACCCGCTCGTGTCTGGGGCAGCCGCCGTGCGGTTCTACGCCGCGGCGCCGATCATCGACCCGGCGAGCGGCCACGCCGTCGGGAGCGTGTTCGTGCTCGACACACGGCCGCGAGAGTCATGCGACATCACGATCCTCGAGCGCCTCGCGCACGCCGCGAGCGACAACCTCCCGCAGTTCGAGAGCAGCAACAGCAGCAACTACGCGCCATCGCCGCTCTCGCCGGCACCCTCGACGGCCTCGCTCTCTTCTGCGCCGTCGTCGGCCGCTGGGTCACCCACGAGCAACAACTCGCCCTCGTTAAAGTCTCAGCAGCAGCTGGCTCCACCGCAATCGCCACCACCTTCCAGCAGCAGCACGTTGACGACGATTCTGGCGACGGCGACCACCGGCTCTGTCCCTGGCAACGATGACGGCGCGATCGCGACCGGCGAGCAGATGGAAGTGCTGCTCATGCGCCTGCTGACGCAGAACACGGAGACGCAGCAGCAGCTCGCGACGCAGCAGATGTCCATCTCCAACACCATCGGCTTCCACTCGACGCAGATCAACAAGCTCATGACGGACTTTGCGCGCATGGAGGCCAAGATCGAGGCCAAGATCAAGTGAAGCTCTGGACAAGAGACGGTTATGTTATTACGCGCTACAAGCGAGTGCAAGTGGGGAGCTCTACAAACCAAGCAGCTCTCCAAGAGTGAGTATCTAAGAGTGAGTATGTGTATGTTGCTGAGTCCGTGAGTGAATTGGCTATGAGAGTGTGCATGGGTATAGATTTTGGATCGTAACAAGAATGAAGCAACGCGTTTCATCTCAATCTCTATCTGAAGCTAACGAAGCGAAGCGGCCACCTGGTCCGCGGCGCGCGTGCCCGTGTCCATAGCGCTGTGCACCGACATGCCCGGTTGCTCGAAGGACGTGGCCTCGCCGGCGAAGAAGAGGCGATCGTCGATGGCCTGCGCAAGGTCGCTGGCGGCCGCGTCCGCTTGGCCCACGCGCGGGAAGCTGTAGCCGCCGCGGATGTATTCGACGTCGCCCCAGTCCACGTACTTGCCCTTCACGAAGCTCGCGCGCGCGGGCGCCGGGCGCTCGTCCGTGCCGTAGATCAGGTCAAGCTGGTCGAGGAAGCGCTCAATGATCTCGCTCGCGTCCAGGGCTGTGAGGCGGTCTGCGCAGTCCGAGCCGGCAAAGCCCGTGACGAGGTACTGCGGCTCGCTGTCACTGTCGTCCGCGTAGAGCGCCTCGGCGAGCGCGTCGCCGTTCGGGATGAGCTGCCCGACGCCCACAGAGCTATTGACCCAGAATTCGGGCAGGAAGCAGTCCGAGCAGATCACGCCGTGCGTGTTCGCCGGCCAGAAGGCGTCCGTGAAGTGCATGAGCACCTTGGCGGCGCGCCGCATGCCGAACGAGTCCACGGCATCGGCCTTGACCTGCGGCAGACACGGCGTGTACGCAATGTCCTTGAAGACCGACGTCGGCACCGTCACGACCAGGCGGCTGCACGAGAGCTGCTCGCCGTGCTTGCTCGTGAGCACAATCTTGTTCGCGTCCGAGTAGTCGACCAAGGCCACGGGCCACTGCAGCTGGGTCGCCACGCCCGTGGCAAAGTGCGCGATGATCCGGCCGAACGTGGGCACGACACGGTAGTCGCCCTCGTCCTCGAGGTCGATCCACTGGCGCTCGTACTTGCACGTGACGCGCAGCGAGATGTCCGCCAGATTGCTCCCGGCCGTATTGGCGTACCCGGCGTCCGCGAGCTTCATCATGGAGGCTGAGAGCCCGCAGCTGCTGAAGTAGTCCAGCATGGACTGGTCGTGCGGGATCGCGTCCACGTCCTCGATCTCGCTCAGATGGGCCACCGCGGCATTGAACTTGCAGAACTCGACGTCGCCGTCGTCGAAGGCGAGCATGCGCCGCTGGTCGCCCAGGTAGTAGTAGCCGATGCCGCCGTCAGGCGCCGGGTCAGTCGGGCCGCCGTCTCCCTGTCAGAACAGTGGATCAAAGTCCATAAGTGGACATAGAAGAGAGAGCTCGTGAGTTATTATTGAGAACAAGGTGGGGAGCAAAAGGCGTGCGCATGGACGGGGGAGACTTTTGATGAATTGCTTAAGTGGTGGCTTATAGAGATATGATAGGATGGGTTGAGTATGTTTGAAACCAGACTGACCTCGCAAGGTGGACACATGCTAACACCGGTGGCCAAGAACTGGTGACACCAGCAGCATGAATGAAGAGCCGCGAACGACTCCTCGCCCTGCGATGCTAATTAGGTAACATTTACTATGGCATGCGTATGAAGGCCAGGTGGTCATGGGGCTCATGTAGAGCAAACCAGAGGCTGATTAATCGATGCGACCAGCGAGCGCAACTCTGTGAGAAGTGCTCTGGTGGTAATAGAAAAAGGCTCCCCGTACATGCAACACACACATATAAACAGATACAAATGGATGGCTCGGTCGCCCGCGGAGATGCTCACCTGTGCCCACGTGAAGATCTCGCGCAGACCCCACTGCTGCTCCTCGGCCAGGCGCGTGAGCGTCGTGTTGGCGCCATGCAGCATCTCGGCGCCGATCTCAACCGTCATGCCCGGGATGAACTCCGTGTCCGGCAGGATGCGCCCGCCCACGCGGTCCAGCGCGTCCACGACCAGCACGTCCTTCACCCCCTTCTCGTGCATGAGCTGGTGCGCACAGCGCAGCCCCGCGACGCCGGCTCCGATGATGATAACGTCATGGTGCTGTGGCGTCATGGCTCTACTGCTGATGTTGGTCGCTGTTGACGGCCGCAAATGCTCAATGGGCAGACTCATGGACGTCGTGAGCAGCTCATTTTGCGGTGCTTTCTGAAGACGTTTCTATGAGTGCAGGGCTGGGAACCATCCGTTTCGAAACCGAGAGCTGGGAAGAACTTGCATTCAGTATGCCATACAATAGCAAAGATGAAATCATCCTTAGTAGTACTGGTATATTGGAGAGGTAAGTAATGCTACCAGTATAATGCTGGTCTTTAGTTTGCGTACCGGTACGACCAGATT
This sequence comes from Globisporangium paddicum, assembly GCA_023334015.1. Taxonomy (NCBI): domain Eukaryota; phylum Oomycota; class Peronosporomycetes; order Pythiales; family Pythiaceae; genus Globisporangium; species Globisporangium paddicum. The sequence goes on from JAASFV010000219.1 coordinate 10,002, forward strand.
AAGTTCGACAGCTCCGGACAACTTCATTTCGACAGCTCTTTGTCATGGTGACAACACATCAGTGTCCTGCTATATGCTCACTGCTGACGTACGTGGACGGGATGGACCTGTGTGGATACAGCGCATTCATCCCCCTAGGTGATCATTTTGCGAATGAAAGGAGCTCTTCGTTCCTCTCTCTCCACTGAAGAAGCACGCTAGAACTATTATGATCGGAAAGCTAACTCATGCGGTAAAGCTCTTCTTCTTGATGCGCGATTGCCCATACATACCATGAACACAAGCAGAGCAAGCAGTATACGCATGACAAGAGCTCTTTGACCAGCGACATTCAATCAGTGTCTACTCTCTGTAGTGCACAGACACGAGTCAGATCGCAGCTAGTCATTGTGTCACTTTCGGCTCTTTGGACACGAATGCATTTGCCAAATATGAGAGGCTTCTTTCTACTGTATTATGTGACTGGCAGCATGCCAAGCGCACATTCATGACGCGAATCAAGATGAGGGTGATATCGCTGGGTTGCCTGCCACTCCTCTCGTGGCTGCTGGCTTCATCGTGTCGCCCACAAGCGTCTCGGAACCCTAGATAAGCAGTGGTGGGGGAGGACGGGTTGAGAATTCGCCTTCTCGCTGACCCATGATGGAGCTTGTCCAAGTGCCAATGTGACTTTGTTGTTCAGCAGTGGCGGATCTGTATACCAGTATGTTCAGCTTTGGTCACGTAAAAGTTTTTTGCTTGAAGATCGCAACAGGAATGATGGCTTTACATGGCCCCCATTCTGGTGGTGAGCAGTGAGACAAAGAGCAAAGCCACGGCGACCCAATAACATTGAGTCGATACACATGCGCAAGTAGTGTTACCCTCTTCGGACGAGTGTATTTAGCGTGTAAGTTATCAACAGGAGTGGTAGACGCGGGTGACCCTGTCATGGCATCACATCGTGTGTTGCTGCTGCTGCATGCTTATTCGCCGCGTGGGCCGAAGAAGATGTACTTGCGCCAGCCAGTGTTCTCTGGGAACTTGACACCGTTCTCCGTGAGCTTGACGAACGCCTTGGAGAAATCGGCGAACCAGAGGTCCTCGTCCTTGGCGTAGAGCTCCACGTACTTCTTGAACTCGGGATCCTCGATCATCGCCATGTCCGCCGGGAGCATCATGAGCTCGCCGGTCGGGTCCTCGAACTGCATCGGGCCGTTCCACTTCTTCACGGTCCACTTGTTCTCAATGAGCTGACGGAAGTACTCGTTCGACCACGTCCACTCTGCGTTCGTCCACGGGCCGCTGTAGCCACTGCGGTCTGGGTAGCAGCGGCCGATGGCGTGTGCACCGCAGAGCGCGACGATCTCGCGGTCGTTGAAGCCCATGCGGTAGAACACGTCACGCACGTGGTTGATGGTCTTTGGCTGCGTGCCCTTGTCGGCGTCTGGGAGACGGCCGTCTGGGGTGCATTCCTCGCCGCTCAGGGCATCAGGACGGCCGAGACGGAATGGCACCGACGGGCCGCCCATCTCTTCAATAATGGCCACACCGGCGAGGATGTACAGGTCAGCGTACGTGATCTCCGGGTGGTTCTTCTTGACCTTCTCGAGCGCCTTGACCGCCAGATGGAGGCCAGCGTTGCCGCCGTGGTTGATCTCGGGCGAGAAGCGGATGGTGCCGCCCGTGGATCCGCCCGAGCCGCCGTCGTGCTTGCTGAACGAGCCCGACGAGTGCCACGCGAGGCGCACGAAGGTCGGACCCATGTAGTTGTTGGCGTCGTAGATGTCGACGATTTCCTTCTTGATCTGCTCGAGGTCCGGCTTCTTCTCGCGCGCGCTCACGAGGTCGGTCATGGCGAAGCCGCCGGCGACCGCGACGCCCGCAGCGGCGAGCAGCATAGCGCTCGGCTGCTTCTTGCCGCCGGAGGCGACCTTGGCGCCCGAGGCCGCGGCGGACACGAACGAGCGGGTCGTGGACACAGCGCCAGCTACACGTCACAGCAGTCATTGGATTGCCATGTCAGTCGAGCAGCTACGTACACAGCACATTCAGATCCGAATTCCTCCTCTTACCTTGCTTGGCAGCTTGGATGGCGACGCGACGGAGCATTGTGAGTGAAGAGATCTTGTGGAGCGAGGGGGTCTGTTGCGCAGGAGACGGTAGATTCCAAAGTGTCCATCGTCCTGAAGAGGCCTTGGAGCCCAAGGATCGCTCGCTCTTCCTCCCCCCCTTTTGCTTGCTCTTCGTGGAAGTGTAATTTTTTTCACGTCGGATTCTACACTTTCATACAAACTTCAAGTCAAGAAGAGATTTACAGGATGTTGAGCAGACCGGACTCAGAGAGTTGAAATGGGTCGGACAGGCACAGAAACAGAGCCTTGCACAACCTTCAACTACCTACGTCCCGACCGACCAGCGATGATATATACAAATTTAAAGATGATAAGGAAACGACCGACCGAACTGGACCGGTTCACTGGACCGCGGACCGTGATTTCAGATTGAAACACACCGTCGGAATACCGGTATTCCAGTGGTCTCACATGAGACCACCGCAAGCAGCCGATATCATACCGGTTTTCAACAATCGCGCGCCGTTTCGAGATCTGGATATTGACGAAGAGCTACGCACAGCAAGCGACATGGAGCCGCGGTGCGTGTTCGTGCCGCTCGTAGAGCTCAACCAGGTGTTGCATGGGCTGCGTTCACACAACGAAGAGAAGCGCACGCTGCTGGCAAAACTCGAGGAGCGGCGGAAGCGCGTGCTCGCGCTCAAGCAGAAGACGCTCCATGTCGAGCACAAGCTCGCACAATACAAGGCTGACCACCGGCAGAGCATGCTCTCTCCGCCCTCACGCTCAACCGTGCGCTTTCAGGAGACTGGTACATCCAAGCGCATTCCGTCGACATCGTTCTCCAGCGCATCGCCACATCAGGTGGCACCATCCGTGTCGTCACTCAAGAGCAGTGTACCGAATGCTTCCACGGCGACCGCGTCGCTTCTCGCTGCGAATGCTGCAAAGCTATCGGCTATGTCACCCAGTGAGCTCGCAGCTAGCGGTAGCAGCAACAAAAACTCGTCCCAGGACGAGCTGATGTCGGCACCCGTGCGGATCGGGCGAGTCATGATCGTGAAGGAGCGCGTCAACCAGCTTGAGGATGTCGTCGCGTCAGTGAAGGAGATCTCAGCACAAGGTGACTTCGCGGACGTGATCTCGCGCACGCTCGGCGCAGCACAGAAGCTCGTCCGCGCCAACAAGTACACGCTCGGACTGCTCAACGAGCGGCGCAACATCGTCGAGATATTTTCTGTCGTGTTTCACAATGCGGGCGATTCGCCAACGAGCAAGCGACCAGCACCTCAGCCGCACGGTGCATTTTCTGGCCGCAGCAATGACAAAAACAAGCACGCGGTCGCGTTCATGAGCGAGGGGTTTGTCGCAGCAGACAGCACGACAACGTTCGCGCGCGTGATCATGACGGGCAAGCCGCTGGACATTGAGGATTTCTACACGCACGAGAACTACGACCAGCAGCTCAAGTCGAGCGGCATCGTCCCGCACGCGCTCTTATGTTTGCCCATTCGGAATGCACACCACGCAGTCGTCGGTGTCTTCCAAGTCGTGTCCATAGTGTCTGGCGGCAACTGTGCTGGCAGTAACAACACTGCAGACGAGAGCCACTGCAACAACAACGCCAGCAGCATAATACATTCCCTTGCGTCGTCACCGGCGCGATCGTTCACCGACGCAGACAAACGAAGCCTCGAGTTCCTCGCAGTTGTCGCGGGCTCGGCGATCTGGAATCTCATCCTCGTGCGCGAACGGCAGACGGCACAGAACCGTATCGAAGGACTGCTCAAGCTGCACCGCAACATCTCGATGGAGGCCGTGTCCTCCGCCGTGCTGGACCAGGTGCTCTCTGTGTGCCACGAGCTGCTCGGCACCGAGCGCATCGGGCTCTTCATGAAGATCGACGGCGAGGACGAGCTCTACATCGCGTGCGCGGCTGACATCGTGCGCGGCGACTACGTACCGATCACCAAGGGCGTCGTGGGCTACGTGGCGCGCACGGGCGAGACCGTGATCACGAACGACGCGTACGCGCACCCGCTCTTCGACCCGACGCTGGACCAGAAGACAGGCTTTGTCACAAAGCGTATCCTGTGCCTGCCCGTGCGCAGCCCCGAGGGCCACATCCTCGCAGTACTCTCGGCGGTCAACAAGGTTGATAGCACGGACTTTACAAGCGAGGACGCCATCTTCCTCAACTACGCGGCCGACGCCGTGGGCATATCGCTCCACAAGTCGAGTCTACACCACGAGGTCAAGACGTCACAGAAGCTCATCGAGGCGCGCCTGCGGCTCACGACGTTCGTTTCCGAGAGCGCCGACATCGAGGAGTTTGTGGACCTGGTCATGGAGATCGGCCAGGACATCATGGAGTGCGACCGCTTTGGTTTCCTGCTCATCGACCACTTCAAGAAGGAGCTCTGGATCACGCCGCGCGTGGGCGGGGGTGAGAGCATCCGCACGCCCATGAACCGCGGCATCTCGGGGCTCGTGGCCACGACGGGTAAGACCGTGTGCACGCGCGACGCGTACAAGCACGAACTCTTCGACCCGAGCGTGGACGCCAAGACGGGCTACCGCACCACGAGCGTGCTCTGCGCGCCAGTCTTCGAGGACCACTCGGTCGCCAACCCAAAGTGCGTGGCCGTGGCCATGTGTATCAATAAGAAGGAGGGCTCGCACGTTGTGGCGTTCACCAAGACGGACCGCGAGGTCATGGACAAGTACGCGCGCGAGGTGCAGTTCGCCCTCGGCCGGCTCTCTCTCGACATCTCGTACTACAAGGTCGTCTCGGACTGCACCACGGCTGTGGCGTCCTCCTCGACTGGCGCTGCTGGACTTGGACCGCCTGGCGCCGGTCGCGCATCGCCCAGTCCTGGGATCCGCCGAATGTCGTCGATGCTGCGCATAGATCAGTATTCGGAAACGGACATCATCTCGTCCATTGTCAACAAGTACTGCAACTCGGGCCCTCCCAAGCAGACGGCGGGGTCTGGCGATGCTGGCGCTCCCTATGGCTCTCACAGCCTCACAGGAGCCCACGAGCCAGCGTCACTGGCGTCCGTGATCCCGGCGCTCTTGCGCAAGAAGCATGAGGATGACGAGGTACCATTCCCACGTGAGATTGTGTTCGCCCGCGGCGCGGACGAGCCACTCGAGCAGTGGGATATGGACACGCTGGCGCTCTCGAGTGGTGACATCGGGCAGCTCTGCAGCGTCGTGTTCCGCGCCTACGGCTTCCTCGAGGCCTTCCGCATCTCGGGAGAGAAGTTCTCGGCCTTCACAACCAACGTGGCCAACTACTACCGCGGCAACCCGTTCCACAACCTGCAACACGCGTTTCAGGTGCTGCTTGCGCTGCACACGATGCTGCGCGCCGAGTGCCGCAAGTTCTTCAGCGGCGTCGAGATCTTCGCCATGCTGCTCGCGGCGCTGTGTCACGACATCGACCACCCGGGCAACACGAACGACTTTGAGCTCAAGACGCTCAGTCCCCTGGCACTCACGCACAACGACGACGCCGTGCTCGAGCGTCACCACTGCCGCGTAACGTTCATCATCCTCAACCACAAGTCGGCCAAGATCCTGCAGCACCTCGACGACGCGCGCTACAAGCGCGTGCGGCAGCTGATCATCAGCTGTATCCTCGCCACCGACATGGCCAGGCACTTTGACAAGTGCAAGGCGCTCGAGAGCCTCTCGCGCAGGCAGCTCCATGACAAGAGCCAGCTGCTCATGGGCATCCTCGTACACGCGGCCGACCTGTCGCACCAAACACTACCCTTCGCACAGTCTTGCGACTGGGGCGCACGCCTGCTCGACGAGTTCCAGAATCAGGCGCGCGCCGAGGCCGAGCAAGGCGTGGCCACCGACTTCTTCATGCACGGCCTCGAGAGTAGGCGCACGCGTCTCATCGTGCAGCTCAACTACATCAATTACGTCGTGCGCCCCATCTGGCTGCCGCTCACGTCGCTCTGCCACCATCTGCGCGTACGTGTTGCCTGTTCTTGTGTCGTAGTCTTGGGGCTGGTACTGACTTGTTGCTGCTGGTGCAGTTCTACACGGACTCGCTGGAGCTCAACTTCGACCTGTATCGGCAGCAACTGGACGAGGAGATCGAGCGTGAGAGAGAGGCAGCCAAGCAGCAGCAGCAGCAGCAGCAGACTGCAGCTGCAGGAACGTTGCACCCGCTGGCTCCACTGCACGCGGCGGGGGCTGCAGCGATGTCACCAGGTCGGCCCTTCGTAACGGGTGACTAACATTGCTGAGTTCCTGTCTTTCAATGTGATTATTAATGAGAACAACCGTGCCGTAATAACAGCCCACAGCCACAGCACAAAAGCAGGCGGTTGGTGAATGGAAAATGGTTTACCTTGGTTTACGGTTCACCACTGCAGTTGCTGTGTTCATCGTCTCTGCTCACAGCAAATCAGTTCCTGATCACGGCGCTCGCCATCTTCGCCAGTTGGTTATATCGGTAGACTTTGTCGATCTACCCATCTCAGTCGAAAACTTAGTCAAAGAAGAGCACAACGACAGTGGTGTCATCGTGACGGCGACGGCGGTGGCTTCCAGGCGGCAAACTCAGGAGGTCCGCGTACGTGATCTCGTAGCGCTTGGCGGCCTTCTGCAGCGTTCGTTCAACAAGCGCTCGTCCCGCGTGGTCGTAGTTGCCTAGAGCGACCTGCTCGCGTACAACCTCCACGGCTTCCTCGTTACCCAGGAAATCCCAGAGCCCGTCCGAGCCAATGATCACGAATCGGTCGCTCTTCTGGTCGATCTTGAAGCTCTTGATCTCGGGGATCGCGGTGATATACGGCGGCGAGAACGGCTCGACGAAGTGGCGCCCCGCTGAGCGATCACCGTTCACGTACGGTGGACCGTTAAATTCGGTGTACTTGAGCGAAAAGTCACCGAACGCGCGCGTCGGCTGCAGCGCGCCCTTGACGTAGCACGAGTCCGGGTGGCGACACGTGAAGGAGTTGGCTTCACCCGGGTGCTCCTTCTTGAGCTTCTCCTGCTCCGACTTGACCATTGCGTTCTGGTCGTTGCTGAGTGGCACAGCGATCATCTTGTCCTTGTTCGATGGGTCGCTCTTGCCCAGGACCGCACGGATATCCCCAGCTACATTAATATCATTGACGTGCATCATACACAGCGCCGATAAGTAAATGGCAAAGCTCAACAAGCTAAGATGTATAGTAAAGCACGTACCATTGGCAACATGGAGGTAGTCTTCGTGCACGAGCGTGAAGAGTGCACATGACCCGCAGCGCGCGAGAGCACCAAAGCCCAGCTTGAACGCAGGCAGCACTTGCGCCATGAGCTCGCGATCCGTGCGTCCAAACGCTCGCTGGATTGCAGCTGCGACTTTCTTGGGCGACGCTGGCTTCTCCTGTTCGCGCTCGGGGTCCTTGAACGCGTGCTTGAGCTCCTCCTGAATGTTGCCGATTAGCGTCTTGCTCACGTACTCGGACACCTGCCAGCCGCCTAACGGTTCACAAAGGTTCACAACGTCAGCAAATATATATGACACCACACTAGCGGTCGCAGCGCTCAAAGCAACACACACATAACGTACCATGCCCGTCAAACACCGCAGCGTACACATCTCCGTTCGCAGTGGACTGGACGTCGAAGCGGTCTTCGATTGGTGCGTTCGCCTTGTACGTCGCGCAGCTGAAGCGCTTCGCGAGCGATTTCTCAAGCTTCTCGAAGCGTTCGCCGTCGAGCGGCAGCGTGAAGCCGCCGAGGTCGAGGTCCGGGTCGCCGCTGTACGAGGGCGTGTACCTCGCATCGCACTGCGCTGCCGAGGACACAGAGGCGCTGCCGGTGTCTCCGTGCGCGATGGCGAGTGCGGACAAGCCGATGCCACTGATCAAGAGAGCCTGGCGAATCGAGCCCGCGAGTTTCTTGGTAGCGTTCTGCGGTACGTACAATATATTGGAGCGCAGACAGCGAGCACATGTGTGAGCAATCACAAGTCACCAAGCCTCGTGAGCGGAGAGCTCTATGCTTCACGCGCATATCACCAGCAGTAGGCGTGTGGGAGACAAGCGTCTCGCGCCCCCCCTGTCAATAGTCCGCACTGCGATACAAGTACGCACCTGTTGGTGTCCACTGCGAAGCAGGCGCGCGATCTTGAGAGCTCCCCGCATGGCCGTCACGTGCTTGTCGAGTGAGCTGGTGTTCTTGAATTCGGCCAGACGAAAAGATACCCAGGTACCGGTACATCAGTACCGATATACATATCAGCTGTGCGTTTGCATTACCGGTACATGCAAACGTTTCGATATTGTTACCGGTTATACCCCATTGGAGACCAGCACTCTTGAATGGCTTCAACATCAAACAAAATGAAACCACACTCACTGACCAGTGGTGATAAGCAAGAAGACGATGAAGCTGCCGAGCTGCGCCATGCTCGAAGACGGGCGCAAGGCGGTGAGCGTGCCACTCGACGCGCTCAACGTGGCGATCGCCAGCGGGAAAGCCGCGCTCGCGGAGAAGAAGGCGCTCACGCTCGAGCTCGCGCAGCTCGACGCCGAAGCGCTCGCGCTCGAGGCAAACCTGCACAAGCGGCAGGACCAGCTCGAGCGCTGCGCGTCCTTCCGACCCGATCTGCACCGCCCGCGCGCGAAGAGCAGTCCGCGCGCGTTCTTCTCGCGGAGCCGCTCCAAGACGTCGCTGCTCTCGGCGTCGAGCATCCGCGATTTGCTCGGCGAGCAGGCGGAAGAGCTCAACCAGCTCCTGGTGCGCGAGGAGAACGTACGTTATGTTTCCACATGTGCTGTTGATACAGTGAACGTCTCGCATCTATACTAAAATGCACATGTTGTTTGCTTTGCGCATAGCTGCGGGCGTTGATGGACGCAACCCGAGAGATTTCGCAGAAGTCCGAGTACTTGGACGTCATGTGCACGGCATTACGCGCGGCGCAAAACGTGATTGGCGCTGAAAAGTACACGCTAGGCATTCTCAACGAGAAGAAAGATGCGGTTGAGCTGTTCTCCAACCCACCCGTGGCGATCCCTGGACGAGACTTCATGGAAGAAGGCACGATTCTGGTCGACAGCACCACAACGTTCGGTCGCGTTGTTTTGGTAAGAAAAGCTACGATCACTTTATATTGCCTCTACTTGCGCACTCTACGTCTAACTCTTATTTCATGTCTATGCGTTGGTATTTGGCTGCAGACTGGGAAGCCGCTGGAGGTGGACGAGGTCGGCGAATCCGATATCTTTGACCTCTACGAAGACCAGCTGGACATGCTCGACTTTGAACCGCAGGCGCTGCTCTGTTTGCCAATATTCAACGTCCATGGCATCCTCGTCGGGGTGTTCCAGGTAATTACCAAGAAGCGACTGCTGCAGGGCTTGCTGAATGCAGGTGGGGCCGAGAGGAACTCTGGCTCAGCTTCGCAGCACCAGGTGAATTCCGCCGAGCTGCCCGTGCAAGCCAAGACCATTTTCTCTTCACAGGAGAAAGAGAGCTTCTACTATATATGCGTGATCACCGGAATGGCGATCTGGAACATGTCGCTCGCCAAGTCCCACCAGACAGCGCAGAGCCGCATCGAATGTCTGCTGAAGCTCAACCGCAACATTTCGGCGGAGATCAAGGCCTCGTCCGTGCTCGATCAGATCATTTCGGTCTCGTACGAACTGCTTAACGCCGAGAAGATCGCACTGTATGTTCGCGACGAAGGCACGAACGAGTTTTTCATAGCGGGTGGTGTCGAAGGAACGTCAAAAGACGAATACCACACCGACCATAACGGCATCGCGGGCTTCGTCATGCGCACGGGTCGTCTCGTGCTGACAAACTCCGCGCAGGATCACCCCGAGTTTGACCCCACGTTTGATGAGAAGAGCTCGTTTGTGACGAAACAAGTGCTGTGCGCGCCAGTGAAAGACGCCGACTCGAACATATTGGCGGTCGTCTGTGCCTCCAACAAAGTGGACTTGAGCGAGTTCACTTCCGAAGATGCGCTTTACCTCAACTACGCAGCTGACGCTGCGGGCATTTCGCTGCACAAATCAAACTTGCTCCGCGAAGTGATAACTTCACAGCGAATCACCGAGGCTCGTCTTAAGCTCACAGATTTCGTGAGCAATTCGACGTCCGTCGCCGAATTCGTGAGCATTATCATCGACGAAGGCCAGAAGCTCATGAGCTGCGACCGCTTTGGGTTTCTCCTGGTGGACCAACTTAAGAAAGAGCTCTGGATCACGCAAATTGACGGACAGAACGTGCGCATGCCAATGAACAAGGGCATCTCGGGACTGGTTGCCACGACAGGCGAGACCGTGTACACGCGCGACGCTTACACGCACGAACTCTTTGACCCGAGTCTGGACACGAAGACTGGCTACCGGACCACGAGTGTGCTGTGTATGCCCGTGTTTGAAGACCACGCACCGGTGAACCCTAAGATCGTCGCAGTCGCCATGTGCATCAACAAGAAAGAAGGGGCACGCGTCGTGCCGTTCACCAACACAGATACGACGACCATGTCTCGGTACTGCCGGGAGATTCAATTTGCACTCGGCAGACTTTCATTGGACATTTCGTACTACAAAGTCGTCTCGGACTGCGGATTGAACGATCCGCGCATCGAGTCACCAAACGACCCACTCATCAGCAAGGCGACCGGTGCGATCATCACCCCCGAGTCGCCCGAAGTGACCGAGCCAGAGATCATTTCGTCGATCGTGTACAAGTACTGCCAGCTGAACGAGATCGAAGGCATTGATCTCTATGGACCTTCGCCGTCTTCGCCTACCTCGGGTACAGGCGCCACAGAGTCATGGATGAAATCCGTGCACCAGAGCGACGAGCTCATCATGCTCCGTGAGAACGGAAATGTCATCGGCATCGGTGACCTCGACCGCTGGGACTTTAGCTGCTTGGACTTGTCCAACGCTGACATCTTCATGTCGGTGACCGTGATCTTTCGCGTGTTTGGCTTTCTGGAAGCGTTCCGCATCCATGGCGACCGGTTCGCGACTTTCCTTTCGCATGTGGCGAGCCACTACCGCTCGAACCCGTTCCACAACTTTCAGCACGCATTCCAAGTCACACACGCGACGTACATCATGATCCGCCGTGAGTGCAGCACGTACTTCTCCACTGTCGACATATTCACGATGCTCATCGCTGCACTCTGCCATGGTAAGCTTGTAAGTAGGCGTTAACCAAGGATGGCTGTGCATTGAGCTCACTTGTTTTTCTGCGCATGCTCAGACATCGACCACCCAGGGAACAACAACGACTTCGAAGTCAAGTCACTAAGCCAAATGGCGCTCACGCACAACGATGACGCCGTGCTGGAGCGCCACCACTGCCGCGTAACGTTCATCATCCTGAGCCACCAGGCCGCCAACATCCTCGAGAATCTGCCACGTGAGAGTTTTCTCAAGGTGCGCCGGCTAATCATCCACTGCATCTTGGCGACCGACATGTCCAAGCACTTTGACAAGTGCAAGGCAGTCGAAGGGCTGTCGAAGCGCCACCTGGGCGAGAAGAAGTACGTGCTCATGGCCGTCATTCTCCACGCAGCAGACCTCTCAGGCCAGGCACTCCCTTACGAGCAGGCCGTGCGCTGGGGCATGCGCGTGCTCACTGAGTTCCAGAACCAGGCGAAGAGCGAGGCCGAGATGAAAGTGCCCGTGGACTCGTACATGACCAATCTCCACCAGATGAAGACGCGCATCACCGTGCAGATGAACTTTATCAACTACGTACTACGGCCGATCTGGCTTCCGCTGTCCACGCTCTGCAAGCAGCTGCGGGTGTACGCCGACTCGCTCGAGGCCAACTTCGAGAGCTACAAGACGGACCTTGAAAAGGTCCTGGGCGAGCAGCAAGACCACCCACCCGTCGTGTACGTGCGCGGTGAGAGCTCGCGGATGCTTCGGAAGAGCGACTGAGGCCAAGTAGCAAACAGAATTCCAGGTGTAAGGGATGAAACATGCAGTATACTCATCTGCGGCGTGTTGGCTTGTTGTCCCTAGGCTCTTTCTTATTCAGTAGCTGCTCGCTGGTAACAGCTACGCCTTTCGAGAGAGCACCTGCGTGCTCTTGGTACTCACGATCGCCACGACGCTACTCTGCTCCATGAGCACGTCCTCAATGGCGCGCTCGCGTGCGTTCGAGAGTACGTCCGAAAGCAGACTTTCAAGCTCCTGGCTCTCCGCGACTAGGTGCACAGTCGTGCTTCTCAGGAACTCGGCGTTCACTTGGATTTGCTGCAGCGCAAACTTGCTCAGCTCATGCACGCGCACGAACTCGCCGAGCGCCTTGATCGCCATCTTGAGCATGCCCTGGGCGAACCACTCGGTGTTGAGCTCTGTCACAGGCTGGAAGATCTGGATGCGCTTGGCGAAGATGCGTTCAATGTCCAGCTGCATACCGCTGTCGCCCGCAGCTCCGCCTCGCGACTTTAACCCACTGGTGCGGCGTCGGAAGTCGCGACTCGCGGTGCGGGAATTGTTGAAGCCCCCGACAAACCCGCTCTGCTCGTCACCCAGCGTCAGCGCAATATCCTTCCCATAGCGGAAAGTGGCTTCAATCACAGCCGCGACCATCTCTTGCACACTGCGCGGCTCGTCGTCCATGTCGATCCACGAGGTCGCATCCATACCTTTCTTGATAATCGCACACAACTGGTTCCCATAATGCTTGACCACGTGTTGCAGCAGCTCCACGTACGTCTCGCGCGTCACTTCCATCATGTGGGCGACGTCGAGTTGCTTTCCAGACGCCGCTTGAGCACCACCACCTCCCTGTGCGTGCGTGGCCGTTGGACTCTGGACTCCAACAGCGTTTGTTGGCAGACACTCGATCAACACCTGGATGCACTCGCCAATACCTTCTGATGCGAGCTCTCGGCACATGAACGCAAGGAACAGGATGAAGGGCGGCGTCGGCTCAAGCCACGGGAGCGCGACGTCTTCATCTCCGCCTTCGCTGAGCGACTCCTGATCACGACCGTACTCGCTGCTCACAGGACCAAACGCACGCTTACCTTCTGTGTAGGTCAGCAGCGACGCGTTGAACCACTTTAGGAAATGGTAGAACTGAGTCTGCGTCATCAGCAAAGCATCCCACATTAGAATTGGAAATATGAGAGAAAGATTTAAGAGTCCAAGCCTAGGTAGCCACGCACTCAGCTTACCTGTACCAAATCCGAGAAGAGGCGGCTCATCTCGCGCAGAATGCTCGCCCCAGTCTGCGCAAGAGGCTCCATCTGGCGAAGTACCTGCTGCATCATGTCGGTGAACGTGCGCGCAGCTTCCTGCGCCGCAGGCTGAACGTTCTGGCCACTACTGTTGCTGTAAGCGCCTCCCTGAGAATGACTCTGGCTGCGGCTGTTCTGGCGGAGATGGTTCACCTGGTAGTGGGAGTTCGTGAGCAACTCAATCGTTCCCGTGCGCAGTTTGCGGAAGACGCGCTCGATCTGGAAGCGCACACACGTCTCGACAATTTCCGTCGCGCCCCCAATCAAGCGGCATGGCGGGATGATTGCGTCGATCTCCTTAACGTGCGACACAAAGTGCTTGAGCACGCACATGAGCACCATGTACTCTTCCTGGCCACCTCCACCGTGAACATCCCGGTCTCCGTCGCTTTCGAGCGCATAAATCTCCTCCTCTGTACCCTAAATTACAAAAAGTAGGGCACCACACGAGTCAGCAAATGGCCATCCCGAGCCAATCTCCCAGTCAGTCACTCACGAATTCTTGGTGTGGACGACGGAATTGGTTCGCGCACACTCGCAGGTAGTGAGCAAAGATCTCGCGCGCGAACGTGATGAACGCGTCGTCCTGCAGCGCTGACGACGCGCGCAGCCCACCGCGTTTCTCCTTCTCGACCAGATCTGGCAGGAACTGCGCCTTGTAGACGCGGAAGACTGCGCCGAGCTTCGTCAGCACTTCGTCGTTAAGGCGCTGCAGGAACGCGAGCACCGACTCGTCCTTGTTGACGCTCTACACATATTTACAGATGAACAGCACTGCGTGAGTGTCTCTATTTATAATAACAACAGCAAAGTACCGACGCACCGTGTATGCCGCGAGCCGCTTTTCAAAGTACGACTGGTGCCAATCGAGGAACTGCTGGCGCATATCGTCACTGCACGCCTCCAACTGGGAGAGTAGCGTCACTGTCTCGCAAATCTACACACCATAATAGCACAAGAAGAATGAACACATGGATATTATGAGCAGAGCAGCTCATTTGATAAGGAGCTCCTCACCTCCTCCGACAAGAGCGTTGGGTTGCTGAGGCGCTTGGAGAGCATCTGCTGGAGCTGCTGCACGATTTTCTCAGCTTCAACTTGAATCGTCTGTATATTTTTCCAGCACATACACAGAATCCATCAACAATTCGCATCTCGCCCTCGACAAGTTGCCAACACTTAGTAAAGCGCAGTAAACAAAAAAGCAGCGTACCTTGAAGGACGCAATGTGCTCGTACCGGCCCAGGATGCGGCGCGCGAGCAGATAATACTTGGTTGCATTTGCGTAGTCTTCCTGCTTAAGAGCTCTGTGTCAACGATAGGAACAGTCACGTACCAGTGAGCCAAGGTGTATAACAACAGCCAATATACCGACTGCACTGCAACGTTGACTTACGTGTTGAGGCGCTGCGGGAGCTCAAAGATGAATTCGAGGCGTTTGAGCAGGCGACGTACGCCGATGAGCTTTTCGACTTTCGAGCGGTGCGGTGCGAGTGCGACGTTGATACTCTCACTCTTCTCGGTGATCACGTCCATGCTCGCGACGACCTTCCCTACCTCCTCCTCCATGCTTGCCACGTTGTTCTATGTATAAAACCAAGGAGCAAACACGCGTTGCGCTTTAGATATAGAGAAAAGTGCAGATACGAAAGCTCATATAGCAGACCTACCTTCATCTTGCGGATCGTGTCGGTCGCGCTGATGAACTTGTTGTAGTTCTCGTACACGAGCATCTGCATGTTTGTATCCAGCTCCTTGATCTCGCGGATGAGCTGGTCGTCTCGCTGCAGCAGGTCGTTCAGGCCGCGCGCTTGCAGCATTTCCTAGCATATACATACACATATCAGTAATGAGCTCTTGGCCGACGACGTTGGTGTTGAAGACGGACGGGGGAGGACGCGGTGCGCACCTTAACGTAGGTCTTGGAGTCGAAGCCCTTGGAGTCGATGTTGCGCAGACTCTCCTCCTCGCTCTCGCGGTCCTGCATGCCGTAGTAGCTGCTCAGCAGCTCCTGCATGCGCGACATGCCCTGCTCGTCCTGCGTCGCCATCGCGCGTGTTGAGCTTGTGAGTTTGATAAAAGGACTGTACCCTGAAGTCACTAAAAATAAGCTACAAATATGATCACTTTAGTGACTCTACGGTACAACATCTCAACACATTAATTCTTCATAAAGTAAAAGACCAATTTATGGCCGGAAATCGTATTCCTTAGCTTTTTGTCGCTATTTTTGCTCAATTTTAGAGGAGTTCGATACCAATTTAGAGAGTATTGAGGGACAAAGCCACCAGATGGGCTTGGGTAAGTGAACATTTTTTACAGCAACTCGCGCATCAGCGGGGCTGGTGCTCTAAGTAATACAGGCTCCAACTTCCGCGCCGGCAGGGCGTCCGTGATCATAGGGTTTTCACACTCGGATGCGACGGGGTGCGAAGCGCGTGGTTTGTTTGATTCAGGGATAGTTCTTATACACAATGGCGTCTACACTACCGGATTTGAGAGAGATACCGGTACCGTGATGGCTGGATAGATTCACATACCGGTATTTTAAATATTTACAGAAATGAGCCTGATTTTCAAGCGGAAAGGAACGAAGCGAAGCACAGCAGCGACGACGAAGAAGAGCGAGTCCCAGCAGCACGCGTCGTGATGAGCGACAGCAGCAGCAAGCGTGACGATCAAGCACGTGAGAGCGCAGCGCATGTGGTGGCAACGCTTACGCTTCTTGGTTTGCTGGTGGCTGCGTGTTGTGCAGGCGATGTAACGCAAGTACTGGAGCTGCTCGAGCGACAGACGGGAGCCGATCTTGTGAATGCGCTCGACGACGACGATTATACACCGCTGATGGCTACCTGTGCAAGTGGCCATTGTGATCTTGTGGGCCTTCTGGTGCGTTGCGGGGCGCTTGTTGTTGCTATAGACGCGAACGGCTGGACAGCGCTCCACATCGCTTCGCAGAAGGGTCATTTGCCTGTCGTGACGGAACTGCTGCTGCGAGGAGCGAACGTCGACGCAGTAGAAGTGAATGGAGCCGCACCTCTGCACGTCGCTTCAGAGAATGGCCATCTGCCTGTCGTGATAGAGTTACTCTTGCAAGAATCCAATGCAGCTCGTCTAAAGAAGAATGCGCCGCAACTACAATCGGTGATCCCAGTCACTCAAGCAGCTTTTGAATCGCTCTCACTAGGTGGAGGGCGACTGGACACTGCTGATGCGCATGGATGTACGCCCCTTCTTGCAGCTGCGCGGTCAGGACACTTTGAAGTGGTGCAGTATTTGCTGAAAGTTGGTGCGTGTGTGCGCACTTGAGCGACTGATGGAGACACGCTCCTGGTGTCTGCTGCACGTTGGCGAAACACGAACATCATTCCTGAACTTTTCAAGCTGGGATTACTGTTGCCCAAGGATGATAGCGATGCGCAAGAATCTCTCTTGATGACGACTCTGCAGACGTTGGAGGACTGTTCGCCACAGCTGCACGAGTATTAGCATATGTGGCTGCGCCTTGTTGAACGTTTGATGAGCATCAGTAAACACTTCACAGAGTCCCCAGAGTCAGCTCGTGGTGACGCCGCCCAGTTCGTTATGATCGTCTTCAACGTGATACGTTTGAAGGTCGCGTGCGGATTGAACAACATATTTGCTCGTCTTGTTGCAAGTCCAACGATCGCGACGCGCTTCCGCGACTTGCACACCGAGCTCACGTACTTGGAGCAAGCGACCAGCCCCAGTTCATTCAATGAGCTGTGTGAGAGATCGGAGAGTCAATGCGAACAAGACGAAACGGAGCTACTTCGGCTGTTTGGTGCGGAAATTGGCGACTCCGACAGCAGCCTCAGCAGGAACTCTGAGCTAGAAAAGAGTCAACTTGAGAGTGCGTGTCTGCTTCAGCACAAAGTGCGTCGACAGGGTGAGAGCTGCAGTCCCGACTTGAAGGCATTGCTCGATTTTTCGTTGAGTAAGTTGTATGATCCACACGTGGAGCAACCGCTGGTTCCAGAGTGGTTCATCCCACCTCACGAGCTCGATATCGGTGAAGCAGAAGTGAGCAATACCGAGAAAACAACATTCCAATCGAAGTGGACCGATTCAATCGTGACGATCAGCCTGCACCGATTGCCACGAGACAAGTTCATGGAGGTGGTCGAGAAATGCTTTTCGCTGAGCCACCCGAACGTAGTCAAAGTGTTCGGAGCATCGCACATTCAAGCTCCGTTCCCAGTTGTGTTTGAGAACACGGCGAGCACGAGTCTGCGCGACTTCCTGGTGCGTGAAGAAAACAAGCAGTTGCTGTGGCAGAAGCTGTTCGAAGTGGCCCTTGGTCTCAAGTATCTGGCGGAGCGCGACATCATTCTCAGAAGCTTGCGGTGCGACAACATTTGGGTCGGCCTCGATGGTTTGGGGAAGATCAACGCCTTGAACAGTGTGGCATTTGAAGGCGAGTCAGCTGATAAGCAGCGCGTTCGCTGGCAGGCCCCTGAAGTACTTCGCGGCAAACTCCCATCTGCCGCATCCAGCATTTACTCTCTTGGGATGTGCATTGTGGAATCTGCCACTGGTGAAGTTCTATGGGTGGGTGATAAAGACAATATAGCGTACCAGAAGGCTCTGTACAATCATCAACCTCAAGTACCCGAAGGGATGACATCTGCTCAGCGCGATTTGCTTAACAAGATGTGGCGATTTGATCCCTCCATGAGACCGACCATCTCCAACGTCGTCCTCCAGTTGAAGCAGTTCGCAAACGAGAAA
Organism: Globisporangium paddicum; assembly: GCA_023334015.1. Taxonomy (NCBI): domain Eukaryota; phylum Oomycota; class Peronosporomycetes; order Pythiales; family Pythiaceae; genus Globisporangium; species Globisporangium paddicum. Next base: position 28,050 of record JAASFV010000219.1, read on the forward strand.
AGTTCCAGGACAAAGTCCCTTGAAATGAAAGCAGACAAGACCCAGTCGTTCAGCCTCGAGCAATTCTTTATCCCCGAACTCGAGTCCAACATCAAAGGGTTCCTTGATCGGCTCGCGGCTAAATGCAGGTTTTGCACTGAATCCCCAGACCAAGTCCAGCACATCATCAAGCGTCTGTTTGAGGTCTACAGTTTGCTGCAGACTCAGCATCGATTGCCTAGGGACGTCGCTGTGAAGATGTACTGTGAGGTGCTGGTACGTCTCGATCACTTTCTGAAAATTGCGGTTCACGAGAAATCAGTGCTGCTTCAAATCAAGAGCCAGCGAGTGGCTCTCCGTAGCAACGAATTTCATCGACGACTAGACGAGCTGCTTGAGCTTCTAGCGCCACAAGCTCACCACCCAATTCACGTGTGGAACCATTCTGGCGAGACTCCCACTCACAACAAGGATGGCGATACCAGTGACAGCGAGAGAAAACTTGATGAGTCACTCGGAGAGGCCCAAGCTTTCCCAAGCTCAGCTTCATCAGCACCACCAGCAAACCCCAGTGGCACCGCAGTGCAGATCGTGCGCTTCGACTCGGACAAAATGGACGACAAGTTCAAGGAGCTTGACTTTGCGTTCATTGATGCCGCAGCAGCAAATGAAGACGCGTCCCAACCGCCATGGCTCATCCAGACATACAATCTGCAGTATAGCGCGCGTGACCAAATCGGTGTCGGCGCGTTCGGAGAAGTGTACTGCGCGACGTGGCTCGGTACTCCTGTGGTGGTCAAGTTCATGGGGTTCGAGGCTGACGAAGACGCCTACAGCCGCGAGATGTTCTTCCACGAGCTGCGAGTGTGGTTCCCGCTGAGCCACCCGCATATCATCAAGCTCTACGGTGCCTGCCACGTGGGAAAGCGCTTCTTTGTCTGCGAGTTTGTCGGAAATGGGACACTGGACCAATATCTGAAGCGTGACGGAAATTCAGACAAGAGCTGGCAGCTGCTGTACCAAGTGGCTCTCGGCTTGCAACATCTGCACGAGAACCACATCCTGCACAACGATCTCAAGTGCGACAACGTGCTCATAGGCACCGACGGTGACGCGAAGCTCATGGACTTTGGCTTGAGCAGCATTCTCAACAGCGCGGAGGTGATGGTCGACCCGAAGAACCAAGGCGCGGTGCACTGGAAGTCGCCCGAGTACCTCCGTGGCGATCGCCCAACGCTGGCAGCCGACATCTTCTCGTTCGGGATGCTCATTCTGGAGACGCTAACAGGTGCGCCACCCTGGACAAAAATGGTCGACGTGGCTGTGAAGTTTAAGGTGAAGAAAGGCATTCTTCCGCTTCGACCAGCGTCCATCAGCGATGATGCGCACTGGAACTTTGTCAAGATGATGTGCGCCTCGACTCCAGCGCAGCGCGTGCAGATTTCATTCGTGGTTGACAAGCTCCACGTGTTTGCGCAGCAGCAGCAGCTCGAAGTGTCAAGTCAAAAGGAGGCAGCAGCTGCAACGAACTCAGCGGATGCGCCGTAGTGATTCAAGGTCTGATCTGCGGCTGTTGTCTCGTTGTTCATTTTCCCAGTTTCTTTCATTTCAGAAGTAGGTTGTTGACAGAACAGTCGACAGATTCACGCCACGACGGAGAAGGGACTCTCGGCTGCCAACACGGAGACTGATTTCATTTCTTTTGTTTTGCATTACGATACGCACTTTATTCATGGCGAGTGCCCAACACTTTTCTTTACGAACTCACTTTGATTTGTGTAGGAGCCTGAAACATTCAAAATCAACCTACCTCCATCGTACTTGCCCGGTATTGACCGGTATACTTCAAACCAACAGCAGCAATGCTGTCAATGCTCGAACCTGGCCTGGCGTCTATGGTCTGACGGTGTTCTCCAAATTCTCCTGCTGCGCCGTGAGAGTGATCGGCATATGATAAGAGCTCGGCATCGCAGCCCACCACTCTCTCGGTTCTGCACTCGAAGGCCTCGTCGCCGCCGGTCGCGAGGTCCAGCGAGTAGCATGCAGCCAGCTCTGTACCATCGAATATGAGGCTGGAGCAAGCGGCTGAGCGTCGATGCCTCGAGTGTCTGGAACGAGTCTCGTTTAAGAAATAGAGCCACTACAAAAGCAACTCCTGTCGCTGGTACTGGCGTCTTAAAGGATTGTTCAGCCTGAGTAAAGTTCGACAGCTCAAAAGTCCGACCTGTGAGAACAGCATGTGACACTAGAAACGATAATACATACAACCACAATAAACAACCAGCGTCAGTGTTGCCGAGAATGCACATAGAGCAGGCCTGGTCCAGGTTGTTTGTATCCATTCATCAGATTACGCAGCCATGAATACCACAAAACAAACATATATCAAGTCACCACCAGCGCCTTTGGAGCACAGCAAGGCTCACAAGAAAGGCAGCACACAAGCGAAAACATGCAAATAAGCAAAAACATAGATGCACAGACGCACCAGCGAGTGCTCGGACGTCCGTGCAACTCACGGCACTCGCCACTCACCACTGAAGAAACGGTCCCTCATTCTACTCGCTGACCTTGTGCTTCTGGGTAGCCCTCTCCACTTGAGTCACTTGCGAGTTTTCCAAACAGATGGCTGCGCGCTGAAGGCGTTGTGAGATGGAGGCAGCACCATGTCTTGGACGCGTTGACTCGAAAACAAATGGAGAACGAACGACACGTGGACGCCTTCGTGGGGTCGCCGAGCACATTCAGCTGATCGTCTCGAATCTGCGGCTGGCTGGACGCATTGACCTCGGACGAACGCGGCATCGTGCCGGTATTGTGCTTTGGCATATCTCCACCGCCTGTTTCAGTGTCCGCTTCTTAACCACCACCGTGCATGAGACCGTTGTCAGTAACCTCGTTGTCGTTCGCCAGAGCCTGCCTCATATGCGCTGGTGACTCTGGGCCTATGACCGAAGCGCAACAAGCTCATTGTGGGCTGAGGCTGACTGTCACGGTGCTGAGCACGCTGAAACCGACACGGAGAGCAAGTGGACCGACACGTAGTCGGTCGAAAGAGGCGTCTCGTGGCGACTGACGAGCTCGACCATGAGGCGCGTGCGTGATGAGCAGCAGCGGAGGTGGCTTTCTTGTGTCTGCCTCTCGCTGCCAGTCGCATTCAGAAACACGCGCACGGGACGCTCTCAGGTTGGTACTCGAGCGAGTGTGGCTCTCCCTGTCTCGGGCGGTTGGCTTCCGTCGCAACAAGCGGTCACGCGTAGTGGCTTCATGACGAGCATCGCATGATTATCATGCTTGAAGGCGCGGATGTTGCGACAACATTCGGCACGTACAGATACGGACGGATCCGATTGCCCGGACAGATTATTCGCCCGGGCGACTCAACAAACCAAGTACCACTGTATTATTTGTATCACACAAGTTATTA
>JAASFV010000220.1:0-31300 GCA_023334015.1 Globisporangium paddicum
ACTTCTTCACGAGCGACGCGGCATTCCGCATGAACGGCAACATCAAGTCGCTCTTCACGGTCAAGATGGTGGTGCTGGCGCTCAACTTGGCTCCGTTCTTGTGGTCCACGACCACCAACGTCTCACCTATCGATGTGCCGCCGCTGGGAGTTGAAAACGCACTTGCTCTTCGAGCCGTTACGATTGGTGGACTCGGTCGTCCATTTCAGCACTATGTTGAAGGTTGTTTGGCCACCGCCTATCCGGAGAATAGTGCGAAAGGCCCAGAACTCCCGCACATGCTTCCCATTTATGAGCTCGCTCGACTTGGGTACATTGTCCTTGGCGACCGGTACTTGGTCTCCATCACGAACTGGTTCTGGTTCATGCTATTGTCATCCGTGCGAGCCCATCAACCATTCGCCAACCTTCAATTGTGCGTCTACGTGGTTACCCTGTCAAAGGATGGGTCGAGCAGCGTTCACTCGAGGTCTCGCTTCATCCATCTGGACGGTTCGGCACTTAGTAACGTCAGCTGGCGGGATATCTCACTGCAGCCACTTCGATAGCATGAAAGGCTTGAACCACACTGCCCCCACCGCGTTGTGGCGCTGCCGTGTGAAAGCGCAATTGTGAGCACGAGCTGCAAACGAACACGACCCAGCAGATGACATGCATCACCAACTCTGGCAATAGAAGTCCTTTGCTATATTTTCGTCGACTGGGTTGACTCTGTGGTACCCCACTCGCCTTACATTAGTTTTTGCGAGACGAGAGCAGGAAGGCAATGGGTTGGACATCTATCTCAAAGCCTGGACCAAGAAGGATCACTCGATCTGGCGCGCACTCACCTTCCATCACCAAATGCGCTGCATGTCAGGGTCGTCGATGGGCACCATCAAAGGCTCATTTGTGATCTCCACGCCGCCGTCGTACTTCATACTGAGAGCAAACACCTTGACGCGGTAGTTCCACAAGCTCATGACCTTGCGCAGCGGCGCCAAGAGCGTCAGCAGCTCCCAGTCGTCAAATGTTACCAAGTAGCACTCTTTCTCACCAGTCGCATCGCCGAACACGAGGTACCCGAACCGCACGAGCTCGTAGCTGCTCAGCACCGCTGTTCTCAGCTCATGGCTCGTGCCATTGGCTGAGATCCTTCGAGTGACTGGGTTTGGTTGCCCCAGGCCGCCTGCGTTCCTGGAGTGGATCGCCAGAGCTCTTTCGACTGGACTCATATGTTGGACCTCACTAGGAATGCGCCTGGTGCAAAGCAGATTCCAGGCAAATGGCATGAGACTCGCCGCAAGCGCTGCCACCTTGACAAAGAACAGGCTCTTCACGTTGCCGTTGATGCGCAGCGCGTGGCTGGAAGTAAAAAATCGACGAGCGTCACCCTGTCAAAGTCGGCGACTGCGCTCTCCACTAGTTCCGCGACTCGATCGCCGCCTCGGACTGGGTCGAGATCGACGGACGCGTCACCTCGGCGATCGCGGTCGCCGACTAGTGAGTGGCCAAAGAGCCCGTCACTCACTCGCTGGCGGCAGAGCTTGGCGAGGAGGTTGATGAGACTGTAGTTGACCAGCACGACCTCGACGATCGCTGGGTAGACGACGAACCAGGCGTCTGCGAGTGCGCGCTGCGAGCCGTCGAACACACACCCGGACGTCCTGAAGGTGAAGAGCGTCATCTTGAGACGCGGGAGCAGCATGATCGGCAGAAAGTCCAGGCTGAGGCAGTTAGCGAGACATCCGATGCCTGCGGTCTACCAGTCCGAGATGCCCAGGAGGTACCCTCGATGGAGCGTGATCATCGCGAGCGCCCAACGATACAAGATCCGTAGCGCAAAGGCATTCGAGACCAGCGTCTCCTAGTCGTAGACGCTCGGTGTCGTGCTTAGCAGCCGCGCGTAGTACTGGAAGAGGTCGTAGCGCTTGTCGTTTGAGACGATGATCGATGTGCGCGAGATCACTCATCGCAGGCGTGAGCTTGGCTCCTCAGCCCTCCAGGAACGCGACTGCGCACTTCTTTAAGTTACTACACTCGAGCTCGTTGTAAATGAGCATGCTGTGCTGGCTCAGTGGGATGCCCAGCGTTGTCTCCCTTTCATTGCTGATCACATCCGAGTGCCACTTCTCGCCGTCGAGGCTCTCGTACCAGCCGTTCCGCCTCGCTCCACCAGGACGATTGAGCCACCCAGTGGTCTTGATCTCTTGTGTCGTGGGATTGATTGCGATCGCGTACGACGTCGCGCTGTTCACGTCGCTGTACTTGCCCAAGAGCCGAAACATGCACGCGCTGCCGTCCACGCCTGGGATGACGAACCTGCCCGTGGGCGAGTTGTCTCAGAAGGGCAGCATCAGGATCAGCAGCGAGCCGTCGACGAGGTATGTAGTATGGCTCGTGAGGTTGTCGATGACTCGGAGATGGTTGCGCGTGACGCTGTAGCCCAGCAACGTGTATCTCTGAAAGAGCGCGTCGAGCGTTGCAGCAATGACGGAGCACGTGTGGGTGTACAGGGCTTTGGTCAAATTTGTTGTACGACTCGCTGTCCAGTGTGTTCCAGATCACACTGAGGAGCTGCAACAGCACGAGTCCCACCATGAGCAGCCAGACGAACCAGTTGGGCAGCGTGCCAGACAGCTGAAACCTTGTCGCTTGAGCGCTTCTCGACTGCAGAGCCTCGACGTGGACGCGATTTGACTGCTATGGGAACACTCGCACCAACTTCGCTCTAGTCGCCTCTGTGGACTCGACTCAGGCTATGGGGGCCCGTTGGGCGACCTACGTCCATGACTTTCATTTGCTTTGCAACTCGTTGCTGGCGAGTTGGTGGACCAAGGACAAGGTTGACGCGAGCGAAACATGAATTGACAAGTAAGTGCTGGTGGGACTGGCGCTGCTGTTGAGTTGCTATTCCGAGCTCTCACTCAGTTCGTGCGACGGCGACGGAGTTGCGTCTTCAACAGCTCCTTGAAACACTCGCTAGCCAAGTGGCCACTGGAGGCAAAGCCTCAGCTTGGAGGATGAAACCTCCCTCCCTGGCACGAGATGGTGCTGATTAATGCGATCGCATTCTTGCCACTCGCGACAGAGAGTTTGCTAACAGCACTGTACGATACCAGCAGCTGGAGATTGTCGAGCAGGTTGCGAGAAACAGTTGACGCAACACGTCGTTTCGGCTGGCGTCTTCGCTTAAGTACGACACGCTCCTTGAAGTTGTCGCCTCGCTGATCTTATAGGCGCGTTTACGCAGACGGTTTTTTCTATGCTGCCAGTGTTTGGTAACTACAGTATACTTGCTGACACCGAACCGGCCCCATTTATCAGATTAAAGTAGTATACAGCTCCATTTGCCTTGTATGTTAATATATAATATTACTCAACCACACAAGTATAGCAAGTGGATAAATTGATACAATGTTCACTACTCACAAGCACACGGAAAAGATGCCCATACGAATCACCAGCAGCTCAAAAAGACCCCCTGCTGCTTTACGAGGTGCTGCTCATTCGGCCATTTTCTCTGGAGCCCCGACCACCAGCCCCCTCCTGTCTCTCTCAATCCACGCAGCAGCCATGACGGTGCAGAACGTGCGCGCGCCCATCGACGCGCCTGCGCTGGAGAAGTACATCCACGCGGCGCTGGGCGACCACCACGGCGCGATCGCCGAAATCCAGCAGTTCCAGCACGGGCAGAGCAACCCGACGTACCTGCTCACGATGGCGCGCAGCGGCGCCAAGTGGGTGCTGCGCAAGAAGCCCCACGGAGACATCCTCCCGTCGGCCCATGCCGTGGAGCGCGAGTTCCGCGTGCTCAAGGCGCTCGAGTACACCGAGGTGCCCGTGCCCAAGCCCGTGCTGCTCTGCGAGAACGCTGGCGTCATCGGCACACCCTTCTACCTCATGGAATTCGTTGAGGGCCGCATCTTCAAGGACCCGGCGCTCCCGGGCGTCAAGCCGCTCTACCGCTACGCCATGTACGCTTCGGCGCTCGAGGCGCTCGTCAAGCTCCACGCGCTCGACTACAAGGCGCTCGGGCTCGAGAGCTTCGGCAAGCCCGACCAGTACTGCCAGCGCGTCGTCACGCGCTGGAACAAGCAGGTCGCGGCCGGCCAGCAGGTTTTCAAGAAGGCCGGCGTGGATGAGAACCCGCGTATGGACCAGGTTAAGACGTGGCTCGAGGACCACGTGGCCGCGGCCGAGACCGAGACGGGCGACCGCGCGACCATCGTGCACGGCGACTTCCGCATTGATAACGTGATCTTCCACCCGACTGAGCCGCGCGTCATCGCGATCCTCGACTGGGAGCTCTGCACGATCGGCAACCCGTTCGCGGACGTGGCCACGCTCGCGTCTACGTACCGGCTGCCTGCTAAGCACGGCGCTGTCAAGGACATGGTCCCGGGCCTCGACGGCCTGCCGCTGCAGAAGCTCGGCATCCCGTCCGAGTCAGACCTGCTGCTCGGCTACTGCCGCCGCGCGTTGCGGTTCCCGCTCAAGACGGCCACGTGGAACTTCTTCGTCGGCATGGTGCTCTACCGCTTCGCCGCCATCTGCCACGGCGTGTACGCGCGCTCGCTTGCTGGCAACGCATCGTCGGCGCACGCGCAGCAATCCAAGGCCGCCATGGACCTCATCCTGCAGCTCAGCGACGGCGTGCTGTCGTCCACGAGCGAGCTCCACCCCGAGGCCGCGCTCGACCACATCCTGCCCTTCCCGATCCGCCCGCACGCGCTCGAGATCTACAAGAAGGTGCTCAAGTTCTGCCAGGAGCGCGTGTACCCGGCCGAGCACCTGCACCTGGAGCAGGTGGCCAAGGCCCGTGCTGAAGGCAAAGTCTGGCAGATCGTGCCGCCCATCATCGAGAGCTTGAAGGAGGAGGCCAAGGCGCTCGGGCTCTGGAACTTGTTCCTGCCGGTCTGCGACGTCGAGTCCATCGACGGCAAGGGCCCCGTAGTCAAGTATGGCCACGGCCTGACCAACCTCGAGTACGGCCTCATGTGCGAGGTCATGGGCCGCAGCCTGCTGCTCGCGCCCGAAGTGTTCAACTGCTCGGCGCCGGACACGGGCAACATGGAGATCCTTGCGCGGTTCGCAACGCCGGCGCAGAAGCACCAGTGGCTCGTGCCACTGCTCGAGGGCAAGACGCGCTCGTGCTTCGCCATGACGGAGAAGCTCGTCGCGTCCTCGGACGCGACCAACATCGAGACGGAGATCTGGCGCGACGAGAAGAACCAAGAGTACGTGATCAACGGCCACAAGTTCTACATCTCGGGCGCTGGCGACCCACGCTGCAACACGATCATCCTCATGGGCAAGAACGTGAGCAAGGAGACGCTGGGCCAGGCGGCTGGTAACAGCAGCCTCTTCCGCCAGCAGTCGATGATCCTCGTGCCCATGGACGCGCCGGGTGTAACGCTCGTGCGCCCCATGGAGGTCTTTGGCTACGACGACGCGCCCCACGGGCACTTCGAGATGGTCTTCAAAGACGTGCGCGTGCCGTTCGCAAACGTGCTGCTGGGCGAGGGCCGCGGCTTTGAGATCGCGCAGGCGCGACTCGGGCCCGGCCGCATCCACCACTGCATGCGCGCCATCGGCGTGGCCGAGCGCTGCCTCGAGCTCATGGTGCAGCGTGCCAAGACGCGCACGGCCTTCAAGCAGCTACTGGCCGAGAACGCGCTCGTGAACTCGCAGATCGCCAAGTCGCGCATGGAGATCGACAGCGCGCGGCTGCTGACGCTACAGGCCGCGCACCAGATGGACCAGCGTGGCAACAAGGTAGCAGCCCAGGCCATTGCCATGATCAAGATTGTGGCGCCCAACATGGCGTGTGCGGTTGTGGACCGCGCCATCCAGCTCCACGGCGCCGCGGGCGTGGGCCAGGACTTCGTCATGGCCTACTACTACGCTGCCATGCGCACGCTGCGCATCGCCGACGGCCCGGACGAGGTGCACATGCGCACGATCTCCAAGCTCGAGCTGAGCCAGTCCAAGCTCTAAGTGAGCTCTTGGGGCCAGCAAGTTGTTCGGTAGCGCTACCTCGTGCTTGCTTGCTGCTGTTGCGTGAGTGCTTGTTCATATTCCAAAGAAACAATTGTTGCACACTTGTGTTTGCTTGAATGCGTTGGGATGCTCGCAGCTTTGTCTCACTCGCGGGTGGAGGGAAGGACGCTTTTTCGCATAGAAGCAGTAGCTTTTGGCCACACTCGCACAGCTGCAGCCAACTCACAAGGACGCACAAGGCTCATGCAAACGCTCATGCAAACGCTCATGCAAACGCTCTCAACCTCATTGCGCGCAAGTGCTCGGGTGAGACTTGTGCCAGTTGCTTCAATTTGATGGCCGGGCTCACCGCTGCTTGTCGGCGTGGTTTCTCTCCTTTTTCCCTTTTCTGCCAATTTCAACCAATGACTTTCCCTCATTCGTATAATTTCACCCAATGAGACACGCGGTGGTGTTTTGTCCACTCTTCTTCACGAGAGAAAAAACAAAACAAGTCGAGAGAAAAAAGAAACGGCACAACGCAAGAAACGAACAAGCGAGCAAGCAAGTCGCGGCGCAAGTGCTTGTGTGCGCAACACAAGCAAACCGCATGTTCCTGCTCAAGCCCACGGCCGCGTGCGGCAATGGACGCGCCGCCACAGCCACGTCGCCGTCCTCTTCCAGTGGCGACGGCCTGCGCATCCGCCAGCAGCTGAGCGGCCGCGACTGGAAGTACGTGGCTGAGGGCGGCGCCAACGTGCTCTTCCGCCACCACCCGCAAGCGGCACAAGCGACAACAAGTGTCACTAGTAACAACTGCAGCCACGGTATGAGTAGTTTGTTAGATAGTAGTAGTTGCAATAGCGATAGAAGTAGCAATGATGGTAGTGCTGTGGTGGACATGGACTTCAAGGGCAAGCTGCTGCGCGTGAAGAAGTGTGACATCGTCGAGGCCAAGAAGAAGCCCAAGAAGAAGCCCAAGAGCAGTGACAAGAGCGCGTACGTGCCCCACTACCCGCACCCGCGACAGGTGCTGCAGTACGCCACGGACGAGATCATGCCGTATCTGGTCCAGCACCAGCCTGTCAACCCATCGCCTGTACTGGGCAAGCCATCCGTATACAATGCTGCTGCTACCGAACAGCGAAAATCCTGCTTTTTACAAGTCGCAGAGCTCATCCAGGTGGACCAGAGCTTCCTGCTGCAGCTCAACGAGCAGCTGCTGGCGCTCGAGTCCCGTCCGGCGCACCGGCGCCACAGCCAGATCGACGTGGCGCTCAAGTGCGTCATGGTGCTGCCGGACGTGACGCTCCCGCCGCCGGACGACACATCATTACTCTTCAGCGAGGACGACCTGGACATTCCCGTGGACCTGTTTGTAGCCGAGTCCCGCGACGACGACGATGAGGCGACCGCTGCGTCCTCCACGATCGACCTGACTGACGAGGAGCAGGCGGATGAGACTGTACCTCTGTACGACGACCAGCAGGAGAATGGACGACGAAGTAGCACATGCAGCAACAGTAATGCGAGTAAGAAGGGCCGGCTGCACACGAACGCTGACGGCGTGCTCGTGCTCTCGTCGTCCTCAGCGTCGACAGCGTCGTCGCCACATGGGGATGACAGCGAGGAGGCTGACGACGACGACGAGCTGCCCGTGCTGACGCCGACGCCGCTGCTCACAGTCGCGCCGCGCCTACGCCGACTGCTGAGCAGCTACCACCGCAATATCTTCGACTGCTGCTTCCGCAACATCTGCGTCGAGATCAAGCCCAAGATCGGCTTCAAGCCCAAGGGCGCGCTCATCGCGGAGGTCAAGAAGCGTGTGTGCCGCTTCTGCATGCACCAGCACTACAAGCGGACGCTGGGAAAGGTCGAGGAGATCAGCCAGTACTGTCCGCTGGACCTCTTTTCGCGGGACCCAGCGCGCACTCGCAAGGCGCTGCGCGCGCTGCAGCGCACACCGCAGAACAACTTCAAGGTCTTTGTGCGCTCCAACCAGGACGAGGTCGTGAACGTCATCACAGGGCTCAACGCCGATGCGCTCCCGAAGGGCGCCTCGCAGTCGCGCTACTCGTACTGCCGCCGCAAGCGCATGGGCTTCCGGCGCTCGTGCCACTCGATCGGCGCCGAGAACGAGATCAACTTGGGCAAGATTCTGAGCGACACTGGCGACCTGGGCACTGGTGGCAACGACCACTTTGACGACGCGCGCGACCAGCTCATCCCGGACGTCGTGGAACTCATCACGGAGGTGCTCATGAAGATCGATATCCTGGACGACCTCAAGAAGATGCAGCTGCTGGACCACATCTCGGTTGACGGCGTCTGGCACGTGCAGCAGCTGCTGCAACGGCTCGAGGCCGTGGCCGTCCAGGAAAGCAACAGCAGTGTCAACGGGAAGGCGTCGGTCGTGACGTTGGGCGTGCTGGTCCACATGCTGCGCACTAAGTACTCGCCGGACCGAGAGGAGTTTGAGCAGGACGAGGACCTCGAGCGCGCGGGTAGTCTCGCGCGCTGTCTGGCGTTCCTCAAGGTCGCACTGCAGCAAGTGGACTGGACGGATCTGGCGAGCGTGCGCGGCGTCAAGAGCTGGGAGGAGCTCACGCTGTTGGCCTTCCAGGCGTTTTACAAGCTGCTCGAGCAGCGATTCCAGGTGGCGACGACGCTCAAGGACTGTTCGCTGCTGCTCTGTCTGCGCCGGTCCGTGGACGATCGCCCTGCTAGCAGCAGTTATAGATCGACCGGTGGCGATGCGCCATCGGGCACGCGCAGTCCATGCGGCAGCAGCAGCAGCGGCCAGAAGAAGACCCAGAAGCGCTTCGAGCACCTGCGCGAGTACGAGCACCCGGTGGCGTTTAGGGACATGACGTTCAACTGCGTCGTGGCCGTCGTGGACCTGGACGTCAAGTCGCACAAGTCGGTGGAGGACTACTACCGGCTGGAGGAGCGCATCGTTGAGAACTTCACGCGCGAGTTTGGCGGCGCGGTCGCGCACGAACTCTGTCGCGAGTGAGCTTAATGGAGAATGTTCGGTGGCAGCACCTTGTTGTTGTTGTTGTTGCTGGAGATGTGCTATAAACGACAGCAGGTTGCACATGTGTGTGTGTGTGTGTTTTGCTTGTTTGTTTGCTCGCGCAAGTGTGTTAGGGCTTGTTGCTCATCTACGCAAGTGCATTCACCCACTTGCGATTTGTTTTGCGCGCAGAGCCTTTATTCTGCGCGCTTACTCTTTCGCTTGGTGGTTTTTGCTGCGGCGTCGAGGCACAATTGCTGCTCGTCCCTGATGCGGGCCGTTTCGCGCTGTAGAAGTGCAACTCGCGCTGGATCTGCACAAGCAAGCAAGTCACGAGTAAGCAAGTCAGTCACATAAACCCATATCAACAAGCCGAAAACAGCAAGCAAGCGAGATCCGGAAGGACTTGCGCGCATGCGCGCAAGTCGGACGGCGGAAGGAACTTGCGCAAGTTGCTCGCGACCGCACACACACTCGCGCTTGCCAAGAATGCTATTTATAGCCCAGAGAGACACAAGAAGAATGGGACCCACCGTTGGCGGACGCGAGCGTGCGCTGCGCGTGCACGTTGAGCGCGTAGTCGCGGTACCGGCGCTGGACCACGAGCAGCAGCAGCGCCGCAGCCAGCAGCTTCCAGCCGTGGGCCTCCACGAAGCGCTGGCAGGCAAACCAGAGGCTCTCGGGGTCCATAGCTTGCTTGCGTTTGGTTGTTTGGCTGGTGGCAGACAAAGTCAGGACTGTGGGACCTTGGCGAATAAGGAAGGAACGGTGGAACAAGTGAGCCAGCAACAGCAACAAGTGAGCCAACAAGAGCAAGCAAGTCAAGTTGTTTGGGTGCGATGGCGTCACTGTGGGTCCACGGATAGATGCCTGCGACTCGGAACCTGCTGTGCTGTCATCTCAGTTGTCCAAGCCAGTCACCAGCAAGTTCCTTCCACGCTTTTCAAAGACAGATGGACCAAATATGCGGACAACAAGCAAGATCGCACATTAGAATCCGAGGATCAATGCTGGTACATTACAACACCAGCTACAGGTCCACATTCCAGTTATTTTTTTTCACAAAACAAACAACTTTTGGATCCTGAAGAGGCGCACGCACGAAACGACGTTTTTGCCCGCAAGCCCAACAAACAACAACACAAGCAAGGCCAGCAGACGCGTCAGTTCCCGATTTGATTTGCGAGCCGCAAGTCCAACAAGCACACATACAAGCCACCACAGGAATCGACAGCCAACATGCACGTGCTGGCGCTCCTGGGCTGCTTTGCTCTCGCGTCCTGCGCACTGGGCGTGCTGGGGCTCGCGCGCGTGAGCAAGGACCGGCGCAGGCTCAAGCGCTACGAGCACGAGTGTCTGCTCGACCCGCTCTCTCTGCCGCACAAGCAACAACAACAGCACGACAGCGCAAGTGTGGTTATTGCGACAGCCATGCGATCTTTGGCCCGCGGACTCATCTCCCCGAGGCTGCTTGCGCCACTGGTCGCCGAGGGGGTGGAACAACGTCCACCATCCCCAGTGGCGGCCACATCCGCAGACCACATTCGCGAATTCGTCCTCCAGGCCGCACTTCGCCTCTCTGGCCTCGCGCTCCTCATGGCCAACCAACACCAGCCCCCGTCGGCCATGACCAACAACAACAACGCTTACGCGGAGCAGGACCAGCACGAGAGCAAAAACAACCACTTGGACAAGCCGCAGCCCATAACAACACGGTTCGAGGACGACGACGATGACTCGCTTGCGGATGAACAAGACGAGAGCGACAGAACACTGCGCGACAGCAATGGCGACGATGCGGATGATGAGGACGAGGACGAGACCTTTGAGGAGCACTTTAAGCAACCTGTGGATGATGCGGACGCGCAGCGCGTACTTTTGGATGGCCTGCAGTTCTACACCGTGCTCTCGCAGGTGGGCGCGGCCACAGTTCGCTCAGTCGTGCAGCAGGCCGTCCGCAACTCGGTCCAGAGTGCGGCCACGAGCGCCCAGCAGCAGGCGTCCATCTCGGCCATCGGCCAGCGGTATCCGGACATCCTCTGCCTTTCGGCACCCAGCTACGTGCAGCACACGACGCGCGCGGACCTCGCGACCGCACTCCTGGCCGTGTCCGCGGCCGCAGCCCTGCAGCAACAGCAGCAGCTGAGCCAGCAGCACTGCGGCTCGATGGAGCGCCGACTGTCCATCAAACGCCCGGACGCGCTGGCGCTCGCGGCCGAGGACGCCATGGAGCCCATACGCCGCACACCGCTCACGTCGCCCAGCAGCTCCCAGCTCGAGCCGAGCTTCCTGCAGGCCGCATGAGCTGGGTCATGGACCTCAACAGGACCTGTGAAACCCCAAGTGGGAGGGTTTCTCTTTTTTTATATCTCGAGACATTTTTTTAATATGAAGTAAAGTATGTAATGTATATAGCGGACTAGTGTTGGTCCTGTAACGATAAGTGACTGTAGTCAAATCTTTTTAAAATTTGTATTCTACATTCATTTTTTGTTGAGAGTTTGTAGTTTCTTCTGTACATTTTTAAAGTTGTTTTGAGATACCGTTTCTTACCATCACAATTATACAATTGGTGAGGGATGGGCGACATCTATTTAAGCTTGTCCCCACTTTCTCATTAAAGGGTCCAAACCTCCAGTATTGCTAATGATTCTTGATACATAACGGGGAGGTTTGGACCCTTTAATGAGAAAGTGGGGACAAGCTTAAATAGATGTCGCCCA
Organism: Globisporangium paddicum; assembly: GCA_023334015.1. NCBI lineage: Eukaryota > Oomycota > Peronosporomycetes > Pythiales > Pythiaceae > Globisporangium > Globisporangium paddicum. The sequence goes on from JAASFV010000220.1 coordinate 11,701, forward strand.
TCCCTCACCAATTGTATAATTGTGATGGTAAGAAACGGTATCTCAAAACAACTTTAACAAAGTCCAATTTTGTGACTACAGACAACTGCTGATGTTGGACTTATTTTGACGCATTCATTTTGAGTGTTTTGGCGGGTAAAATAGCGAAATCGACACTGAGAATCCATCGCGACGACGCCATTCTGGCGCCAATGACATCTGCGCTCCATATGCACGCGCCTGATGCAAACGCTCCCAGCAGCAGTGCCGTCTCTCTGCCCATTCGCTTCCAATGTCCACTCTGCTTCGACGTGCTGCGCAAGCCCATCCTGCTGCCCTGCTGCAGGCGCCATCTCTGGTGCGTCAGTCTTGCTGTTGTCTCGCGTGTGTGTGGCTATGCATGTTCGAACTGACATCGCTTGGTTGATGCTATAAAAGCAGCATGGAGTGCTTTGAGCGCGCGTTGCAGCTTACGAGCGTCAACTGCGGCTTTTGCAGGAAGCGCATTGTCGGCTTTGCCCGCAAGAAGCAGAACAAGGTGCCGCATTTCTGCCGATCATCATGTCATTCTACACTATGAGCTCATCATTTGAACATTTCATATGCCTATCAGATAGACAACAAACTCTGGAACGAAATCCTCGCCAAGTGTCCGTTCCTGGGCGCTGCTCTGATCAATAGCGGCGCTCCACTAGTCGAGGCATCGTGGACCATCGACTTTGTGGACGAGCAGGCGGCCCCGCGCCACGCTCTGCAGACCCAGTCCCAGGAGCTCCAGCCCGGAGAGCTCAAGCGTATCTACGAGCAGTGCGTGCGTGAACGCCAGTCACAACTGAAGCAGGAAGAGGCGCGTGCTCTGGAGAAGACGATGGACTTTCTGCAGTCCGACCCCGAATATCTCGCATCGGTGGCCAGACACGACCACCAGTCGACAACACTTGCCATCTCTCTCGGTGCTTCATTGCTAAGCTCAAGAGCGAAGAAGCCAAAGCTACACGCAGTGGCCGTGCATCACAGTGATAAAGCGTCGACAGCAGGGGTGCAGCAGCGGCTCGACACGTTCTTCTCCTCGTCGACAGAGTCGCTCGATACTGTTGCAGTCGATAAATCAACAGCAGCGGTGCAGTCTCCATCCAGATATCGAAGCAAAATGGCGAAGCTGGACCACAAGCGCGCATACTCACAGCACAGTCCGAGGCGGCGGAAACCCGCGGTGATCCAGACCACGCTTTTCCACTCAACATCAGCAGGTCAGAACCGCAGCAGTGCCACCCCTCGCAGCGGTAAGTTCACACCGCCAGAAAAGCGAAAATTGTTGAAAGCAGGGAAACCAAAGTCTGCGGAGACGTCGAACCGCCGGATACCCTGGCGCTGCCTGCAGTGTACGTTCGAGAATACGTGCTTCGATAGACAGTGCAGCATGTGTCACGCCGCGCCGCCGCCCGTGCTGTCGTGAACTCTAGGATATTTATTTAAATGACACACAATTTGTAGAAATTGTCGAGTGCCTTGGTATAAATCACGTTTTCTTGGCTTTAGGCGACTCGTAGCGCAACTTTCTCGAGCGGCATCGTCTCCATAGGATGGATTGAGCGACGACGACCACCATAGTCAGGACTGCGAGGACGCGGGATGACGACACGTCCAGGACCCACTGCCATTAGAAGAACACAGTAATAGTGACACATGAAATTGCTAGCTGTTAGCAATGCGGGGTAGCCCAAGCTTGGCCGCACTCATTCATACCTGAAGAACGTCTTGATAGGTCATCTCATGAGGAGCGACGACGCTCGCTCTCCACTCGAATGTGCCATTCGGCGACAGCTCAATCACACTTTCAATATCACTAAATGGTTAGTAAGATATCCACACAACGCCAAAGCATTTCAACACGTACCCGTAGTTTCTTCCCAGGAAGAGCTTGTCGAACTCCATGCTCCAGTGAGAAGCAAGCGCTGGAATCCGCAGCCCCGTCCACCCCATGAGGCTGTTGACGAAGGGCGTGAATCTGGTGACGAGGAAGTAGAACGGGATGAGCTTGAGGTCTGAGATCGCCGTCGAGCCTCTCGTGAGGCCGCTGGTGATGAGTTGGTCCACACATCCGCGCTTCGTCTCTTCTGGTTCTCCATACGACCCGCACACCTGGGAATGAGCGAGAAAGTGCACGTCACCACCAACGAGCAGCTTCAATGGAGCTGAGCGTTTTGGGCGTTTGGTCTCTGGCTGACTGTGACTGGCGAACAATTCAAAGAGCGCCTGGAGACCTGGAAGTTGGGCTCGCATGCCTGGGTACGTCTCCTTCTCCACAAAGTACGTGATCCCAGCTGACAATGTCGAGTGAAAGAAGAGCGGGACGCTCGAGAGCACCACAGCCGCGCTCGTTTGGTCTTGACTCCAGCGTTCGAGCGACTGCTTCAAATCTGCCATCTGCCTCTCGCCAACCAGTTGGCTGTGGAGCTTTTCGCTTCCAGTGCTGGCAAAGAAGCTGCGGTCAAACCTCAGGTCCATGAAGAAGAGCTTCAGATCGTGCACTTCAACGGCAAAGTGCACTGGGAAGCGCTTCACAATCTCATCCAGTGGCTCAAGCAGGAAATCCACCTGATTGAATGGGAAGTCGCGCAGCAGCTGGAACTGGAACTCGTAGTAGACCTGCAGTCCGGCGCGATGGTGAAGCGCGAGTCCATAGAGCTCCTCCTGCTTCAGCTGGTCGTCTGCAGACCCAGCCAACACCCGCTGGACGCGCTCGTAGTTGAAGTTGTTGATGATCTCGTGGTCATCTGGGATCATCCAATGCGCACCCGAACGGAGAGCTCTCTGCACAATGGGGCGGCCAAACGTGCGGCGGTAGATCGACCGGAACTGGTCCACGACGGAGTTGTATCGCTCGCGCAGCTGCTGCTGGCCGCCGCTGGTCATCATCTCTGCTGAGACGGGACGGATGGGGATGCTCGCGCCGTTGGAGTCCACGTACACTTGGTCGCCGATGTGCGCCATGCCAAAATACGACGCTGGATGGGCCTCAATGTCCTGGACGATCTGCCGCCAGAGCGTGTCGTCCGCGTCGTCCACGTACCGATCGCAGGATACGATGAGCACGCGGTCCTCGATGGCTCGTGGCTCGAGTGACTGCGTGCGGAACGTGACCAGCTCTTCAGTATTAGAACGATCACCAGAGGCATGAATGATCTGGAAGCCGACCTTGTACAGGCGATTGGGTGTGAGGTCTTTCAGCTGCAGCACACGCGGACCCTTGTGGCTCAAGTGATGGCCGATAGTGAGCTCCTGTTGGATGCTGTATGACAGTGACGTGCCGTGCGTGTCTGGTGTGGCATGTGTGGACACGAAGACGCGGACGCGCAGTGCGAGGTTACCGTCGTCATCTGGCAGCGGATCGTAGAGCACGCGCGCGCCGGTGGCCATTACGTCACCAATAATCAGCAGAAGCGCAGGCTGTTTGATGAGCTTCTCATGTGCTCGTAGCTGCTCGCTCGTAGTGGTCTCGCAGCAGATCCAAGCGACGAGCAGTGCGATCGCATGCCACCTGCGCTTCGTCGTCATGATGTTCTGGCTGAAGGTTGATGGATTCGTGGTGTGGTGGACATCAAAGTCCGACTTGTGAGTTGGGTGAGAAGATGGGAAACGTGGAAGCGAATAGGTGGGTGAGGTGGGATGGAAGCAACACACGCACCATGATGCGTGATGTGTGTGTCTGGGAGCACATTGTTGGGCTGATGAATGCCTTGTTCGCTCTCGCTTACAAGCCTTGGCTCGCTCTCGCTTACAAGCCTTGGCTTGCTCGTGACCCAAATACTCTACACACTCTGTTGGACGACACTGCTGCTGTTGTTGTTGTTGCGGCTACTCTCTCTCTCTCTCTCTCTCTCTTCTCTCTCTTCTCTCTCTTCTCTCTCTTGGCCCTGAAGATATACCAGAGATGATGGCGCGCGCGACTTGATGGACTGGACTGCGTCGCACGGAGGCGACGGTGGGTTAGCTGCTGGAGCTGGGAAAATAATGAAAATGGGTTGCTGATGGCGCTTGGTGCTTGCTAGATGCGCTCACTCGCTGGGATCTCGAACCCGTGAAACGCCAGTTACCGGTGCCCTCCGTTGCTATAATTGTACCGGGAGCCCGCTGAGCGCCCTGCACTCCGAGATCGGTCCAATGGCATCGAGTTTGACTGATAAAAGCCACGCCGAGCTGGGCCGCTGCTGCCGTTGCTGAAACTGGACCGGTGCCCGCCGTGGCTGTTGTTCTGGAAGCTCGATTTGCCGCTGCTGTGCGTCGCATCCATGCTCATGCTGTGTCGCCACGACGGACGACCTGGCGGGAACTTGCTGTTGTCGTCGCTTGACGGAGATCGGACCGACTGCTTCTCAGTGTCGCGAGACGCAAAGCGCGGATCACCAACGTCCCAGTTCGTCTTGCGCTTTCTCCGTCGTTCAGCTCGACGCCTCTCTTCCGCAGTAAGAGGCTCGGACTCCTTGCGCTCCAAACTTCGCTTTCTGCTGCGCTCGAGGCTACTGTCTCGGGCCTTGCTGATCACTTCTGCCATGCTTTTTCTTGGAATCGGGGATTCAGGGCTTGTTTTCGTTTCTTTGAGCAAAGCTTCAGTCGACTGCGACGGCGCACTCACCACTGGCAATGCTTCTGCGCTGTTCGGCTCTGCGTCCTTTGTCTTCGCCGATGGACTGATTGAGGCAGCTGCGGCGGGGCTGTTACGGTCCAGCGGAGGAGACAAGTGGGATGACTCGACCACTTGTGGCGTCTTCACGCGTAAGTTGGCATCAGAGCCGCTGTTCGGTACACCATTTCCAGTCGCTGACTTGTCTGTATCATCCGAGGCGCTGGAGACTGGTACCTCAGTTCGCTTAGACGACTTGGATTTCTTTGACGCTCTTCTGGAATCGGCACTTTTGTTGTTCCGTGCGGCATCCTTCGATGATTCCTTCACCGATGACACAGGAGAGATCGACGCTTCCTTCTGCTCGTCCGCCTGTGGGGAAGACGGCGCAGCTGCTTTCTCAGCTTGAGTGACCTTCACTGCGCCTTCTTCATCATCGTCGTCAGCTTCTCCCTCCTCTCTCACAGGGTCCTCCTCATGCGTGATGGTCGGGCGGGCTGGCTTGCACTTCTCTGTTATCTTGGCGCTGTCAGCTTTATTCGGCAGCTGCACTAACTCGCCGCTCTCAGCTTTCCTCGGCAGCTGGTCCTTGACGATCGTCTCGCGCAAAGGCTCCTTCTCTGGCTCCTTCTTGTCGCCGTCGGCCGAGTCGTCCGATGTCAAGAGCTGCTCGTTCCATAGCTGGATCCAGCGCTTCTTCGGCGTCAGCTTACAGTCCACGATCTCTCTCTTGTTCGCAATCAGCTCCTGCGGGGTCTTGACCTTCTTACTCCCCGACCTCACTTTCGCGCTCCCACCATGCGACGTGGAGAGCGGCTTGAGCTTCTTGCCCTTGGCGCCGAGCCGTGTGGACTTCTGCACCTGCGCGTGAATCTCGCTGCTGTTCATGCGCTCCATCGTCGGGCGGCGCTCCTGGTCTGTCGTCGCTGCCTTGGTCGCGTTGCTGCTGCTGGCGTTACCGTCGCTCTCGCCGGTCGAGTCAGTGCGCGTTGACGACGCGGACGACGGCGTGGCCACCTTGCGCTGCTCCATGCGCTCGATGCTTGCGATGATCTGCGCCATCTTGCGCTCCTCTCGGCTCATGCTGCGTGCGTTCGTGCCAGTTGCGCACCTGTCAATGTATCGTGTTCCTGTATATGGAGCCGCTGCTGCTGCTGCTGTGGACGGATCTTGAATCGCCCGCGAGGTGTCGTCGCTCGGAGTCCCCACGCTGCTGCCTGCTCCTGCTTTGTTGCTGCTCTGCGGTTTCTTCGCGCTCAACAAAAGCGGCAAACTCACTTGCTTTCACTATGCCCAGCGTTTAAAAGTCCCAGCTGCGGAGAGAGAGGGGGAGCGTTTTCGGCTTTGGCCTTGCTCTGCTCATCCCACTTCTTGAGAAAATAACATAAAATAAGCAATATATTTATGTTATATACGATAGTAGTACCATATAGCTCAGTAAAATACTACAATAGTCATGATATGACACACAAATTCCGGCAACAGCCAAAGCACAGAAATACAGTAGTGACCGCGCTATTTCCGACATGTGGTCAGAGTGAATGTCACTTCAACTTCCAAGCAGTTTCGCATGGCCAATTCCGCATTTCCGCATTTCCAATATGGCGACTGCTGCGGACGCAAGCGGCGGGACGAGCGACGCGGACGCGGCCACGGGCGCGAGCCTCGTCGCCGAGATGCAGGGCGTGCTGGCGCACATACCTGACTCCATCTCGCTCTACAAGACGGAGCTAGAGAAGTTGCTCACGGCCTTCACTAAGTCGCAGGAGAGCGAGCAGCGCCTGATGCACCGCACGAAGGAGATCCTGAACGAGATTCACAGCAGCCACGAGGCCATGCTGCGCGACCAGGAAGAAGAGAACGAAGCCGTGGTGCAGAAGAAGAAGACCAAGCTCGAGCTCGAGGCCGTGTACCAGCAGATCGACGCCTCGCATCAGATGGAGGCCGACAAGCAGCAGAAGCTGAACGACTTGAGAGGCAACCTCGCGCTTCTGCAGGAAGAACTCTCCAAGCTATCCGTGCCAGGCAACGCTGTTAATGGTGAGATTGTCCTCAACGAAGAGCAGGAGATGCACATCGCGAGCATGAAGCGGCAGCGAGCAGAGTACGCGCGAGATGTCGAGGCAAAGTCGACGACTTTGCAGGACTTGCGCCGCGAAACGTCGAATCTCTACGCACTGCTCCAGGAAGAAGAGGCAAAGAACACGCAGCTTGAAGAAAACCAAGCGAAAGTCAGCTCAATGATCTTGGAGAAGCAACAGCTCACCGAGAAGGAAGTCCGACGCAAGAACAACCTCGAGAAAGAGCTCAAGTTGGAGAAGCAGACCCTCGAGCATCTTCAAGCTGACGTCGCAACCAAAGAGGCTCTGAAGAAAGAAAACGAGGAAAGCATCCGCAAGAAGGAGCTCCTGATGCGCGAGTCTAAGCAGAAGATGGAAAAGTACCTGAAGCAGTACGACGCGCTGTTCCGGACAACGCATTCGCTCACTGAAGCAATGCAAGCACAGTGGCAGAAAAACGTCGAGCTGCACAAGGACAACGTACATGTCGAGCAGGAGCTGAACGCAAAAGATGCTCAAATCCAAGTCATCATTCGAGACGCGATCAAGATTGAGAAATTAATCGAGATTGCCAGAGAACAGCTCCAGGATATTGACACGAAACGCTCCGAGTGCGATGCCGAGAGAGAGAAAACCAAGCTTGAACTCGAGGACCTGATGAACGGAGCGATGGAAGCAGAGAAGAAACAGAGCGAACTACTGAAGAAGAAGCTCGATGAGATGCTTCGTGAACGCGAAGTGCTGAACAAGATGCTGGTGAAGGCAAACGATCGAACCCAGGCCACGTTCGACTTGATGAAAATTAAAGAGAACACGATGAAAAATCTTCAGAACGAGATCAATGGTCTCAAGTCGCAAGTGAAGAAGCAGCGAGCTCAGATTCAGCAGCTCGTCGGTGATCGCGAAAAGTACGAGCGAGAAGCCGCAACAGCAACGCAGAAGTTCATGACCTCGCTCGAAGAAGCCAAGCTGCAGGACCTTCAGGTCGTCTCCTTGCAGCAGAAGATTGTTGAGAGCGAAAGCCGTCTGAAGCAACAGCAGAACTTATACGAAGCTGTTCGAACTGATCGCAATTTGTACAGCAAGCAGCTCATCGAAAGCCAAGAGGAAATCGGAGATATGAAGAGGAAATTTAAAATCATGAATCACCAGATCGAGCAACTCAAGGAGGAAATCACGTCGAAGGACCACGCGCTGGTGAAAGAGCACTTTGATCACCACAAGGTCGACAAGGAGAAGGAGATCCTGAAGAACGAGTTGCTCAGAATCAAGAAGCAGATCCAGTCATCCGAGCAAATCATCCTCAACCAAGAGCTAGAGATTACCAAGCTCGCGAAAATCATCCAGGAGGCGGACGAAGAGAAGCAGCGACAAATGAAGGAGTATGGCTGCGTGGTTCACGACCGAGATACGCTGCGGCAGCAGCTTATCCAGCGCAACGAGGAACTCCACATTTTGTACGAGAAGATCAAGATTCAGCGGTCAACACTTGCAAAAGGACATCACCAGTACCAGGAAAAGCAGAAGGATGTTCTGCATTTGCAAGAGCTTATCCACAGCCTGACGTTTGAGAAAGATTCGAGCAACAACCAGCTTCAGCATGAAGACTCCCTCAAACACGAGCTTTTCCGCCTGGAGAAGGAGTTACTACAAGAAAAGACAAAGATCAGAGCCCTCTCCGACGAGCTCGACCACCCGCTGAATGTTCATCGCTGGCGCAAGCTGGAGGGTAGTGATCCAAAGCGGTTCGAGATGATTCGCAAGCTGCAAGCTGTTCAAAAGAAATTGGTCAAGAAGCACGAAGAGACCAACCTCAAAGACCTCTTGATTCTGGAGAAGGAGAAGCTGTACGTCGAACTGAAGACCATTCTCGCCCGGCAGCCCGGAGCCGAGGTAGCAGAACAATTGGCAGTGTACAAGGAGACCCTAAAAGCCAAACACAACCAGATGAAGAAGATGGAAGACGAGCTGAAGATGTACAAGATGCAAGTGAACGAATACCGTCGCGACATGGAGCAACTCGATAAAGAGAAGCAGCGTCTTCAGCAGGAGTGGATCGACACGCAGCTCAAGCGATACAGCATGGGCAGATACAATCAGTTCTCCACCGTTGAGTCAGGCTACGGATATGGCAACAACGAAGAAGGATACATCAATCCGGAGGACTAGAGTGAAGATCTCGCATGCATGTGCACGGCTGCATTGTTCATATTTCACAGAATACATGTTTAGCAACCAGTGCAGCGTCGCAGGTGTTGGTTACGCGAACGTGATTATGGACGTGCACCAACTCGACTTTCGGACTAGAGACCAAGGCGCGCAGGATCCTGAGCCAGCACTGGTGGCGACTCCGAGTCGGAATGAAGATACGTGTGGCCATACACGTTTTTAGAGACATCACCACCCACCTACCTGTTATCAACCTTCGTATGTGCCACGAGGTGTCCGCACTTCATCTTCTCATAGGCATTCTAGGAGCACACTGAAACATATGCGGTCGTAAAGCCAGCGGTCCGCGAAAATGGCCCAACAACCTTCAGTGAGTTAATCTGTCTACGTATGTCGACTCATTCCATCTGGCAGCTCTGAAAGTTTGGTCACTTCTTGCCAGTGAGTCGGTATGGGCCATTTGGGTTCTCCATATGGTCCAGCACCAGTGAGTCATATGCGTCACCAGGGCTGGGACACGCCCCATGTGGGCTCTGAACTGGAAGCGATCGACCGTCAGTTCTGTCGTACAGGGTTGCAGGAACTAGCATCTCGAACTCTCTTGCGCACGAGTGCTGGGTAGGTGAGTGCCCGTGTTGTCTGCTGCCTTTTTGACGGGCACAAGGACTCTTTCAGTCTGATATCTGAGCAAATCGACCCCAGCGAGAAGCCGCTGATATACGATCAGACATGGAAGTCATCTCGCTGTGTCCGTCCGAGACCACTCTACAGGCTCTCAATAGCACTACAGCACTGCTTACGGCTGCCGACTGCGCCTCGAGTACAGCGGTCAAGCTGGTGGAAGCCGCGAACGGCGATGCGCTGGTGCTCAATGCGACGAGCATGGGTGTCGCCCACTACGTCCACGCTGCGGAGCTCAAAGCCACCGCCTTGTACGTGACTGTGAAGATGTGATCGTATTCTTAGATTTATACGCTGGCCATGATGAGCTCACTCACTCTTGTTTTACGAACAGGAATCTGTCGGGCAACCCGCTCCAGTCAGTAGATTTGTCAAGCGCAGGCAGCGTCCTCACCCAAGTGTACGTGAAGAGCGAGCTTCTTTGTGATCAACTCGTCTTCTTATTCTGCGTGCTGATTGACTGTGAGCCTAGGACCCTGAGCTCATGCAACTTGTCAAACCTTGCTGGGATCGCATTCCCACAAGGTGCGCGCTCTCAGGGCTTCACTGTGTATGTACCACCACTTGAATGGCTTTCAATGCTCCACAGGTCGCGATGCTTTGCTAATATGATTGCTTTGTATAGAGATCTGAGCGATAACAGCCTCAGTTCGATCCGTAGAGCCGTACTGCCTGACCACGCCACCTCTTTGTGAGCAATTGGTGATTTGCTCTCTGTTGTATCAGTGGTGAGCTTTGCTAAGCTCGTATTTGCTTCTGCTGTGGACTTAGATCGCTCTCGAAGAATTCGCTCAGCGCCCTTGTGAACTGCTCATTTCCAGACTCGCTCACGCATCTGTACGTCATAGAGCTCTCGAGGTTTTTCTCGATAGTATCGCAACATAGTCTCATTTCGTCTGTATGTTTCTGGTGAAATCTGGATAGACTCCTAGCAGACAACGCAATCTCGCGCATGGAAACCACGGAACTCCCGCCAACTCTCAAGCTTCTGTACGTACTTTAATATCTGTTAACCAAGCCAAGTGAAGCTGTCCTGACGTTAACGAGCAATCAATTTGCTATCGAACACAGTGACCTGCGTGGGAACCCACTCCAGTCTGTGGAAATTCGAGCGACCGACGTGTCGATCTGGACAAAGGCGACCATTCTGCCGACGATCAGTCAGAAAAGCTGCGCTGACAGCCGCGCCAAAGTCCAGACCATCAACGCTCACCGTGTCTGCGTCATCTCGGATATACACTTTGCCCAGAAGAAGCTTGCTGAGACCTCGGCAAAGTCCACAGCCAGCTCGTCGTCCAAACATGCCACACTTTCAATCATCCTGGGTGTGATCTATGCCGTTATCGGGCTCGCGGCTGCCGTCGTCGCACTGTTGATTGGCAGGCGAGTCCTCCAAAAGCGTCGTGCGCAGCGTGAATCCGACCAGATCAACCAGTACCTGGACGCGCAAGAGCTCACGCCCCCGCCTGAGATGCTAAATAGCCGCAACAGCAGCCTCACACGGAGCTCTCGTGCCTTCATACAAACGAGCTGCAAGCTGCCACGGCTTCAATCGCACTCACCACACGGAGGTGGGTTCCTGCGTCCGTTCCTGCGAGTTCTCTCGGGCGTCAAGCACGAACCAACGGCGGCAACGTTCCCACTGAAACATCTGACTACGAGCGACTCGATCACAGAGGAGGAGTGCACCTCGGCTGCGGCGGTGCTTAGCAGCAGCATGTGCGTCGCCTTAGAGCTCGACGACTTCAAGATCCCAGCTGAGAGCGTGACGATCGGCAAGCTCATCTCCAGAGGCGAATTCTCACGTCTCTACTTCGCGGTGATTCACGAAGCTGGTACGAGCGACGACCGTGTGGTGATTGCGAATAAACCAGCATCCCGTCACCAGCCGTTCATGGACGCGATCTGCCAGAGCATGACACTCAAGCACCCGAACATCGTGACGTTCCTGGGCTTCACGAACATCAATGAAGTGCCGTGTGCGTTGCTGGAACACATGCCTAAGGGCAATCTCGAGAGTGTTTTGGCGATGCGTCCCAGTCGCCAGAGCTTCCAGTGGTTCCAGCGTGGAGACTTCTTGCCAAAGTCCAAGGCTGAGATCGCACTCGACGTCGTCGACGCGCTCGTTTACCTCCACTCACTTCCCACTAAGTGCTTTTTCCGGAACCTGCGCGCCAAGAAGGTGCTGCTGACCGAGGATTTCACAGCCAAGCTCTGTACTTTCGGCAACGACAAGGGCAGCAGCCAGCTCGAGCCTCCGAGTTTCACGTCCAGTGGAAGGGGTTTCTTTTCGTCCTCATCCGCATCGTCATCACCAACTGCCACCATGACACCAAACTCGAACTGCTGCCCACGAGCGAACTCGATCGCGTGGATGGCTCCAGAGCTGCTGCGCGGTCAGCAGCACGCCAGCGAACAGACCGACATGTACGCATTCGGTGTGTTTCTCACGGAGCTTGACACGTGCGAGCTGCCCTACACACTGGGCATCGACGATCTCGACAGGGAGCAGGTGGCGCTGCTCGTGAGCTCAGGGTGCATCCGCCCATCACTGGCCATGGACTGCCCTGTCCCCATCCAAGAGCTTATCCACCGGTGTCTAAGCTTCTCACCCGATGATAGACCGCACGGCGTCGAAGTGCAGTATGTGCTGCGCAAGCTTGTCAACAAGAGCAACCGCCCGTGTCCGTCAACCGAGGCAGCGACTGACGAAGAGTTGCCAGAACCATTGGTGGAGACAGTGGTGGAGACAGTGGTGGTGGTAGACACACACACACAGACTGAAATCGAGAGTGGTGGCCATGAAGTCGTGGTTGAGCTGCATGACATGTAATGTAATACTAGTATAGAGTTCTTTCAGGTTCAGTGAGCGGTCTTTGCCCACGCGAAGCGGTGGTTGATCACCACGCGGGGTCGGATGTTAAAGAGTGTCTTGAGAACGAGGACACCATGTCCACAATCATCATTCGAAGAGCTGAGTTGCCACTTCGCGAACGGCCTCTCAGCACTCTGTTCTCTTTCATGCAGCTCCTCCAATTTTCTGATCATCGGATCCAGGTCCATGGAGCCGTAGACAAGCGCGAGCCACTTGAGTTCACACTGCGCGAAGATTTCTCGAGTCGCGTCATCCACAACAGCTTGTCCAGCGGCTGTGCGGCCGCGGATGACATGCCACATGACGTCTGTACGCTGTGCCACGTGATCCTCTTCGTCGCGCAGCTCGAGCAGTCGAGGCATCGTGTCCGCGTACTCCTACAGTAGCGATCATGGCAGGACGAGTTAGTGGCATTATAATAATGTTTGCGTCCAGCTAATAAGGACATTCTACCTCTAGTGGTATGGCCGAGGCGAATAAATGCTGCGCACCCAGCTGACGCTCGTCTTCCTTTCTGAGTGCGTCAAGCAGCAGCCTGGCGAACGAGCGCTGGGTCTCGAGCTGCGCCTTGGCGGAGTACAGCAGCCGCTTTGTCGTCTGAATCGCGCACACGCGGCGCGCAGTGGCTTCGAGTGCGAACTCGAGTCGCTCGAGCTGTCGCCTGCGCTTCGCCACACACTGGACAATAGAGGGCGCTTCGTCCGTGGCTCGCATTTCTATACTGAAGTGGACCAAAATGTAGCCATGTTGCGATTTTTTTATGCCCATCAAATGAAAACCAGAGTGACGGTCGTTCGTTGGTAAAAATAAAATAATTTGATTGGAATGCAGGCGCTATCCCTAGTAGCGATCCTTTCTCTATGATGTTGTGCCTGACTAGTTGTGGTTGGCTGGCGTAGTCTGCTGCTGGAGCGCCGCGAGCTCCTCCTGCAGGCAGTGGACGTACTTGGCCATCTCGTCGCGCGAGCTGCACGACTGCATGATCATGTCGCGCATCACCTGACGCGCGTTGTTGAACTTGGTCGCATCGTAGGCAGGCGCCGCGCCCATGAGCATCGGATGGCGCATCATGGGCGTTGGTGGCAGGCGCTCAGAGCTGTCAATAGAAGTCGTCTGCTGCTGCATCTGTGGTGGGCTCGGCGGCATGCGAAACTTGCCAAACGAGTGGCCAGAGCTCATCGTAGCGTAACTGCTCGATGAGAAGTCCGCGTGCAGCAGCTTCTTGTTGCGCGGCGACGTGGACGCTGCCTGGCTGTTGTATGAAGATACGGCTGCCATTGGAGGCGACACTGGACGCTTCGAACTGGCGACATCCTCGCAGCTCAGAGGCGAGGACGGAATCGCATGAGCCTCGCAGGCGTCGCTGGCGCTCGCACGAAGGCCAACGCGCTTGCTGCCACCGGCGCGGATGTGCACGAGAACGTACTCGCCCATCTCGCCGCTGCCAGTCGCGTCGGCGAGCATGACCGCATGCATGCGGAAGACCTTCTTCTTCGCCGACGAATCAGTCGCGCGGCTGTAGCACGTGGCCGTGATGTAGCGCACGATTGGCTGCTTCTTGGGCAGGCCCGTGACGAAGCTCATCTTGCGCCACTCGAAATCCTTGCTCGACTCCTTCTTGCCCTTGGCGCCATTCGCACCAGCGCCGCTGCTATTCTTCTTGCCGCCAGTGACCTCGCACGCCTTTTTCTTGCGTGGGAAGCCAAACGATCCTTTCCCCAAGAGCTGCGCGCACTTGAGAAAGTACATGCACGACACTGGCTGACTGTAGATGAACTCGGGGTGGAGCGGCACGCCGCGCGGGTCGAGACCGAGGTCGTACACAGGGATCTTGGCGCCGTTGTCCATGCTCGCAAAGATGTCGTGGTATTGATTGGCGGACGGCCACGGGGTCTTGTCCTCGGCCTCGTCGTCGTCCTCTTCCGCAATCGCCACTGCCTCCACCATGGGGCTGCCGTGGTGGCGCTCGACAAAGTCGCCGAACTCGTTCACGCGCTGGCGGCCCGTGGCGGCCACAGAGCGCTTAGGCGCGTTGCTGCCGAGCAAGTGGGAGATGCCTGGGAGTACGACGGCGGGCCGCTGGTGCACAGCGGCGGACGTGAAGTTGGCGAACGAGAGCAGTCGCTGCGGGTCCACTGGGCTGTTGGAGCTGCTGCTGGTGGGCGAGCGCGGGCGCTTGCGACTCATGAGCGCGGCGGAGACCATGGGCGTTGACAGCATGGCGGCTACGGAGCTGTGTTGCTGACGAAGCGAGACGCGGAATGGCTCATGGCCAAAGCCATTGACCTGTCGTGTTGGGGTGTCGCTATCAAAACAAATGGGCACCGCGAACCAGCGAAGAAACGCAGATTCAGTATCGAGACAAACACGCGTTTGAGTGGGCTGCATACAAACCTCTATATGCGGATTTGAGGGTTGAGAGCAGATCTCGTTCACCGTGTTTCCGAGGCGAGCAATGCGGGCAGCTTTTGTCCCTCGCGGACTAAGTGGGGTGGCCTGGGATTTACTGCTTCAATCTTGATATTTGTATGTGAGAGGGTTTGAAAACCATAGTACGCGGGACCGAAACGGCGTGCACCGCAGCTAGTGAATCCCAGTCAGATCATCCCGGTTTGTGTAGTACGCGGGACCGAACGATGCAAGTGAGACACGGACATCGCCAAGCCAAACTTGCGTGTTCAAAAGGATTTGAACTTTGCAACAGTTTATAAACCTGTCAATAGAAATATATAACAGAATACAGGTCTGGTACATGTATTATGTAAAGATACCTGTGAGGATAAATATTCAGCAATTCGGTCTTGAGGTGGGTTCGCACCTTGAGGAAGCAAATGTCTTAAAGTTTGTATGGTTTCGCGATGCCGTGTCTGGTTTGCTCAACCAAATCGCCAGAGATTGGCAAGAAAGCCTTGGTCGATCGGATGGCTGGCAGAAGCTGCCGACTCTTTGAAAAGCGCACTCAAGTGATCGCGAGCAGGTCCAAGTGTCAAGAGCTCTCAACAGCAACCGCAACCACTTGATTTCGCCAAAGCACCAGATAGGTCCCCAGCTCACGCTCAAATCCACACGAGGGCTGGCCAAATGGCCATGCTGCTCTGCACTTCTGCTGCCTTCATCAGCTGGTTGCTGACAGTCAAGAACACGTAAGCGCGAATGCGATCATCATCAAGCGCTTCCAAAGCCAAATGGTGCTGTCCTGTCACATGCTAGCGCTGGAATGTGTTCCGAATGTCGCTCCAATCACTCGCGAATTCTTTCGGGAGGTCACTGGAGGTCTCGTCCCAGATGCAGGTGATGGATGGCCAAGTGACTTGATGTGATATGGTCTAAAGCGCCCGTTGGACAACACGCCCAACCTAAGGCAGCACTTATCTCTCTCATTCGCGAATTCGCGATCTCAACGCCAGCAACACACCACTAGCCTCGCTTCTTCGTAGCCGCGATGTCGCTCTGCTCCCAGCTTCAAGCCCTCGGCAGCGACTCGAAGTCAGCGTTGGACTCAGATGACACTACTAAACCAGCTCCAAAGGACCCCAAGCAGCTCCGCGCAGAGTTGCTGGCCCAGCACGTGCTCCCACTGGCCCAGTACCGCACCGAGTTTGCGCTCAAGACGAGTCTTCCGAAGGTTAAGGCGGAGGGTAGCAGCCCCGCACCGATCCCAGTCCCACTGCTGCCGAACGAAACCCAGCGCGAGTTTGAGCGGCTCTTCCAGCAGTGGCTACGTCGCCGCAACGTGCAGGTTTCGAACCTTCGTGACGACCCAGCAAAGGAGAGGATCTACCGGTTTAGCTACGCTAACCAGCGAGCTCAGGGCATCTCTGAAGCGACTCATGTGAAGCCTGACACGCCTTGGTTGCAAGCAACAAAGACGCCGCGAGTGGTCCAGCTACCAAGACCTTCAGCATCAGACGTTCACACTCACGGATCGAAGCCTTGTGAGCTCAAGCCACCAGCGCGAAACGCCAGTTCCGCGGACTTTATCAGCGCCTACGCGAGCTGCTACTGCGCGCTGTGTGTCCGCCGTTGGATCACGCTGCTCACGACCCGCATCGACACCTTGGAGGTGAGTTTGCGCGAGCTGAAGGTCGGCGCTTCACCACCAGAAGCTTTGGATTTGGTGGAGAGCTCGTCGCAGACTGAAGCTGACCAGGCTGCTTTCGAATTGGCGCCAGACAACCAGAGTCTCTTGAACTCCAAGGACCCGTTCAAGGAGCAGATGCTGACGCAGTACGCGGGTTTCAACAAGACCATCCAGACGGCTGAGAAGGCCATCTTTGAGCTCATGAGCCGCTCGCAGCAGTGCGACGTGAAGCAAGCGCTCGAGCAGCAAGTCCAGGTGCAGCAGCTGCGCGTGTCCGTCCGCCAAGAGATCGAGAATCGCGACGCCGTGGTCGCTGCGTTCACAGTCTACAGTTGGGCGGACCGCCATGAGGAGCTCCGCAGCAAAATTGCGAACTTGAGCTCGCTGGACATTCCGCATGTGCAGCAGACCCTCCACGCAAAATGCAGCGTCTGTGCAGCTCAGAGCCAACAACAGGAAGCCCAGCTGCTCCGACTCAAACTACAGATCCACCAGTTGGCTACTGGTGATGCCTCTGGGATGAATGCTCAGCGCGTGAGCGAGATCCAGCGCGTGAGCGAGCAGGTTTGCGAGACGGAGGCGGCGCTGGAGGCCCTGGAGACCGAGCAAATGGCCGTATTCGCCCAGCTTTTTGAGTTTCGCGAGCGGATCCGAGCTCTCGCTAGCGCCATGCTTGAGAGGCTGGCATGAACTGTTTATTTGTCTAATGAGCTGCCATTCTGAGCAACTTTCGCTGTTAGTTGAGTGCCGTTGCTAATATATATTCCACTAACATAAGCTATTCGCAGCCTTGGCCACGAAATTCCTCAGAGGCCGATCGAGCTAATCTGAGAGCACACAGGCTCTGCTTCTTGGTCGCATCTCAGCTCAAGAATGCTGCCACGAGCGCGCAGCGAAGCGCTCCAGAGCTGGGCGCTGGAGCTGCTCAAGGCCACATACCACCGCTTCGTGGAGCTCAAGACGGAGCACCAGTACCTGGGGCGCTACTCGATCGAGAAGCTCGATCTGTTCAACCAGTACCAGCAGACGGCTAGTCGCACGCGCGTGCTGGCCGTCATCCTGCTCTCTCCAATGCCCACGGTGCTCGCTGTGCTGGCCGTCGACTCGACGCTACGTCTCAGTAGCCCGCTGCTCGGAGTCAAGCGCAACGCACTCGTGTTCGTGCGCTCAGCGTTCTCGCACACGATCGTCACGTACGCGGCGCTGCTCATCCTCAAACAAGCGCTCGTGCTCTCCAAGCAGGCGTACTCGCAGCCGTGCATGCTGCTCATCTCGATCTGCACGGCGCTCGCCGGGGAGGCGCTTTGGCTCACCGTAGCGTGCACGTGGCGCTTTCCTGTGCCGTGCCGAGAGATCCTGGGCCTCTTCAGCTGGTGCGTCTTCACCGCGCTCTTCAACGTGCTGCTGGCCAAGGACATGGTCCGGCGCGAGCTCGCCAGGATCGCCAAGTATATACCCGTCATGGCCGTGCAGCTCGTGCTCTTCTACGCGTTCCTCGGGCTCTCGCTGGTCTTCGCGCTGCTCCCGATGCCCGCGCAGTTCGTGCTCATCCTCCTCGTGCCGCTCATCAAGATGGTCGTCAAGCACTTCCTCTGGAAGTTCGCCAGGCAGCTCAACGACCTGAGCACAGATGTGACCGTGTGCATGGTCGAGATCTCGTGCGCCCTCTACCAAACGCTCTCTCTGCAGCTCGTCAACTCGATCCCGCTCGAGGTGCTCATCATGCTCATTGACCTCGCTCAGGCTGTCATCGAGGTGCACACGTACGTCCACTACGACTACATGAGCGACGGCCGCACAACGATCCAGACGGCGACCAACATTGTCCGCAGTGCCGTGTTCCCTGGTGCTGACGAGCGGCCCGTGCAGCGCTCGCTGAGAGAGTCCTCAGCAGTGGGCCAAGATCGCCGCAACAGCGTCATCCAATCGCTCTCGTCGCTGCATCTCTCGATCAAGCAGTCCGTCGCGTTCCCACAGAAACCTCCTCAACTGAAAAGCCATGACTCGGGGCTTCGGGATTCGAAGCTCGCGAGGAAGCTCAAGACAAAGCGCGATACGACCGCGTCCCCGACGCCCCTGCGGCTCATCGTCCACTCTGACGCGAACGTGAACGTCGCAGAGACAGCCCAGTCGGTGTATGTCGCGCACCAGCAGGTGGCCAAGCGCGGCCTTCGAAGGCTGCTCGACTTCTTGACAATCTCACCCGAGAACTCGGATAACGTTGGCGCCATCGCGCTGGATCTTCCTCGTCCACCAGAGCCAGGCACTAGCTGCTGGTCGCCACACAAAGCGAAAGCCCAGGTGCTCAAGAAATACGCAGCCACGGCTGACGAGCCTGGTAGTGATCTGAGCGATGATAAACCATCTTCACAAAACGACGAGCCACTGCAAGCAGAGCTGAGCCGTCCCATCGAAGGCTTGGTGGACGAGAACGGCCGTTGGCTCTCCATCAAGGCCACAGGACGTACAGATAGCGCCAGCAGCTCAGTGCCTCCAGTTCGTTCAGGCAGTCGTGTGTTCCCCGTAGCGCAGCCCTGTGACGAAGACACCCCTCAACCTCTGGTTCAGAAGAAGCCTTATGTGCCTGCAGGCAAGAAGCGAGCGGTGGTCAAGAGCTTCGTGTCGAACAGTGTGATCATCGACGGCATCACCATCAGACGCAGGGAGCAGGCGCGGGTGCTCGAGCAGACGCTGCAGCTGCTCTTCTCGTGCGAGGTGCTGCTCTTCGTCGAGTACATGGAAGTCTGCATGCCCGTGCTCTACGGTACGTGAGCTCTATCTATCACTTGTACTCTCATATCCTTTGCCTAATGCTGGGATGGTATACCTGGCAGTCGCCCTCCTCGGCGCCATGTGGCACTCGCCGAACGCAAGATACAACATGTTGGTGATGAAGATGACGAGAGCGCAGATGGAGTGGAACGTGCTCAACGCAGTCGTGTATGCAGCGCTCGAGTCGCTCTCATTCTTCTTCATGTGCTGGTTCATGAAGCGAAAGTATGGCATCTCGGCGCTCTACCAGCTCGCCTTCGTGCTCGAGCACTACTGGATGACGCTGCACGGCAAGCTCCTCGTGTCCTTCGTCACGATCCTCAACTCGGCTATGATCCATCACGGCGTCGACTTTACAC
>JAASFV010000221.1:0-31292 GCA_023334015.1 Globisporangium paddicum
AAGTCAGGACGATTTTGATTGGCCAAAATAGGGAACCACAAGTCATAGCTGCATGTTATTCGCTGAAACACAAACACTTTGGGCAGAACAGTGGATAGGGTTATGAGGTTTCTGGAATAACATAACTTATCCTACAATAAGTGCATTTGGTGTGACAGAGTTGGCTCTTTCACTCTTAGTATTAAAAAAAAATAAAGTTATGGCTCGATAGAGAATAGAAATCATTTCGAAAGAGAGAGCTAATCGACGATACCACACACCTTCCCTTACATGACGGCGATGAGCTGCTTGACAATGTTGTTGTAGAGTGCTGCGTGGACGCTCTCGTTATGCTTAGCGAGCTTGCGGACCGCCAGCGCCAGTGCGCGAATCTCCGCGTCGAATGGCGCAAGTGACGTGTGGACTTCCATCTCCGCCTGCTCGCTGGACTGCGCGTTCAGGATCGTGCTGTACACGCGCGCAGAGAAGAGGTTGAAGATCGGGCTCGAGGTGCCGAATGCGCCATGGAGACGCTGTTCAAGAGCCTTCAGCTCGTCTTCAACACTAGCGTTGTGCGTCTTCTTCTCCTCAAGCAGTCGCACTTCCTGGACAGCATGGTCGACCAAGTGCAAGCCCGAGATACCAGGAGACAGCAGCAAATCCGTGAGCTGCTGGCCGACTCGGCGGTAGAAATCACGCGGCGCCACCAGCCGGCGGCGAGCGGTGTACTCTTGCAGCACAACGAGTAGGCTCGAGATGATCGTGATGCGGTCCATCGAGTCGCGAAAGCCACGGATCCGGTCAACATCAAAGCGGAAGGTCTCAGGCCACACACCCGATGCTCCTTCAATGTACTTACTGACCAGCGCCATCATGGAGTGGCGGAGGAACTTGGAGAACGCAGCCGAGTCGTATCGGGCCATGTAGTCCTTCTCTTCGGACGACAGCGTCGCCCAGTACGCCTGCATCTCGGCCGCCAGCCATTTCTCCGTCATTTCAAAGCGCACGCCCACCGAGAGCTTCTCGTGCAGTTTTTTCTGCTCGTACTCGACTCCATGGCGTTGAAGGTACGCGCCCAGCATGCCCATGTGCACATTCATGAGGTCAATGCGGATGTCCTCGATTTTCTGGAGCGCAAACGCCAAAAAGTCGACCAACACGCGCACAGCCTGGTCTGTCGATCTCGTGGCGGACTGCAATTCCATAAACTTGTTCTCGAACGCTACAAGGAACGCATGCGTCGACTCGTTTCGAGCGGGGGCCTCGGCTCGCAGGATCGCGTGGACCACTCGCTCGCAGCGCATCTTAATTTCAACAAAGTTGTTCTCCGCGTTCTGCATCAGCGCTTCAAGCACGCCAGGCTGTAGCGCAATATTCACGTCTTCAACAAGCTCGGGTCGCATGTGCACCACAGTCGCGAATTGGACGCGGAGCTCTTCAGTGCGAGCGACGAGCGTCACGACGTCGTTCCCAGCAATGACTTGATCCCAGAAGGCCTTGACCATTGACTCTCGGATGCGTGATGCCAGCGAGGATGCAGCGCCACCGCCAGACATGTCTTCTTGAGCTTCAAGCTGAGGGATTTTGAACTCTGGGTTCACGATCAGCTCGTGCACTAGCTTCTCGTCCGACAAGAACGACTCGATCTGGGCTGGTGGCAGCTGTTGCTGCTGCTGTTGTTGCTGAGCCTCGTACTTATGGTTCACAGCTGGCGGCTCGCCGGTATCTTGCTGCTGCTCGTCGTCGTCCGACACACTGGAATCCGAGCCACTCATGTGATCATCCTGCTCAACGCTACGCTCGACCGCCTCAACGCGCGAGACCGTGTCATCCTTGCCGATTACTTGCCCCAACGCACTCTTGAGCTGGCTCAGCTGCTTCTCGGTCTGGAACACGAGCTGATGCACACCGTCGCCCTCGAGCGCCGTCTGCTTGGCCAGGTACCGCTTTTTCATCTTGTAAATCTCGTGGTACGAGCGCAGCATCTCGGTCGCGAGACGCTCGGCGTCGCGGTCCTTCCACTGGCAAAACGAGTCAAAGTAGAACGCAAAGTGGGCCTCGAGCCGCGCGACGCACGTCTTGAGCTCGCGCGCCGTGCCGCTTTCGAGCAACACAAAGATGCGCAACATGTCTTTGTACGTCACCTTGGCCGCGTACGCGAGGCGGTCGCACTGGCCCGATTCCATGATCTCACTCGGGTGGAATGCAATCATACCGGCCATGAGCAGCACGCGGAACGACGCACCCTTGGTGCGCGGGCTGCTGCTGCTGCTGTCTTTACCAGGCGACTGACTGCCGGCCGCACTGGGCAGTAGCACGCGCAACACGGACTGCGCCGAGCGCGCGAGCTCGCGGTCTTGCAGCAGCATCATGCTCGGCTCAAAGCCCTTGGTGGCGATCTGTTGCCAGCAGTGCACGACGCGCTCAACGTGGCACTTGATTGCGTGCAGCGAGCCGGCATTCTTGCGCGCGTCCACGTGGCGCCTGTACCAGCGCTGGATGAACTTGGCGCGCGCGACGCGGTCCTTGACCGATTCGACGCTCTGCCAGCGCTGCGAAAGGCGGCGCACCATCCGCTGCGTCTGCTCTTCGCGTCTACGCGCGGCCTCGACGAGCTGCGCTTCGAGCAACGTAAGCGCGCGTTCGCTGCGCGTTTTCTGCACCTCCTTGACGCTCTGCACTTTCTTCTTCACATGGGCGACGCGCCGCTTGCACAACTGCTGCGTGTGCTCCAGATTGGCGCGGCGTCGCTGGCGCGCGATCTCAACCTTCTCACCGCTGGCGCGGCGCACGCTCAGGAGTTCCTCGCGGCGCTTGGCGTGCTGCTCGCGGGCCACGCGCTGCGCATGGAGCACGCGCTCGCGGGCGTTGTTCTTGCGCTGGCGCTGCTTGGACACACGCACCTCCGTGGCGCGCGCGATGCGCGAGTGCATCTGCGCTGCGAGCTGCTCGTTCGTGGCGCCGATTGAGTCAGCAGCGGACGGCGCGAGACACGAGGCACTCTGCTGCTGCTGCTCGTAAGCGCGCGCCTCCAGACGCAACTGGCACTTGCTCTTCTTCTGGTTCACCATAGAGAGAGCGATGGCGAACGAAGCTGGAGGCGGAGGTGTCGGACGAAGGTGACGGCTGGGGATGGATGTGATCGCTTGGTACCAAATTGGAGACTGAAGAAGGAAATGAAGGAAAATGGTTGATACTTTGGTACCAGCTGCAAGGACGAAAAGAAAAAAAAGTATCAGAAGGTGGGGACGGAGGTCGTGCTGAAAGCTGAAAGTGGTGTGAGCTGCTTGTAATAGAGAAAGCGAGCCAAGCGACTGCAACTTCAGAGATGACCCCTCGTCCTTGAGGAGATGTCGAGGAAGGCAGTTGAGAAGAGAAAACATGTGAAGAGAATGATGTTGGCAGATAATGAGTGTCATGTGCCGAATAGAGGATTTAGTTGCCATATTTCCTTTTTTACTATCAATAGTTAGTACAAATTAAAAGGATTTATGTGAAGTATGTGATGTACAAAGGTAAACAAAGGCGCTCGAGAATGCTTGCGTTTCCCTGTGCTTTGATTGGCCAGCTCCACATCAGATTCAGATTCTATGATCTGATCTATGAATACGCAATCTCTACCAGCAACTTTAGAATCTTGAAAAGCAACTTTAGTATCTTGAAAAGATGCGAATTTAGCCGAGTTTGATTTTCAGACTCATCACTCGATAGAAAATTGAATCTGTACCTGGAGCTTCTTACCCAATGCGATCTGCACACCGTTTTCAATGGAAACGATTGCTGCTGTTTCAGTTGGTCTCTTAGATGGAGAATCTGACGATGGCAGTGGCAGTCGACTGTGGAACTTGTGCAGCAGATCCATGAGACGCTCGAAATTGTCGCGCTCTTGCGCAGTGGCGCTAAACATCAGGTACTCCCCAACCGTTTCCGAGTTACTCAAAGACCGCATTGGCTTCGCAGGAGAAGATTTCGATGGAGAGCGTCCGCAATTGTCGATGGACTCCTTCTCTAGCGATAATGCCACTGACGAAAGTCGAGCTGCAGACTTTGTCGGGGACTCGCAAGTCGAAGGCTGAAGCTCATGAATGAATCTGGAAAAGTAAGACAAGGTTGAGTTAGCCATCAGTTCACCATCTGCATATCTGAGTGTTGGCAAACCTCAGAAACTCAGAATAATTGATCTTAGTCGGCGAGCTGCTCGGTGAGATCGCGAGGAAGCGCGTGAGGATTTCTATCGCCTGCTCGCTTGAGAGCTTCAGAGGCCCCGACTTTCCTCGAACCACGTGGAGAAATTCTGATGAACAAGTCCACAACAAAATATGTGGTTCTTAAAAAAAATGACAGCACCAGCCGACATGATCAACTTTTACTTACCTCGCTCGGAGACATCGCCGCACTTGGCTTTGTGCAGCTTGGCGTCGTACTTCTCGAATCGGTCTCTGAGGAACGTAGTCCACTCGACTCGCGAATCTCTTGAACTTGGCAGAAGACCGAGCATGAAGCGCTTGAATTTGCGTCGTTCGCGCGAGCACTGCGGGTTTTGACCATATCGCCTGTGAAAAAATCATAGGAGTATAACAGGTGTTAGAAAATGGTTGGATACAATTCAGAAATTGTCGAGAGGTACGAATTTCCCATACTGGAGGAAGCTAGAGTAGCTGATGAGCCCGTCGCTTGCCCGTGGGAAGCGCGAGAGAATCGAATTCAGCACTGCTGGAGGGACATCCACGCCGCATTTTGTGAGAACCCGCTGGAAATCTATTGAAGAAAAAAAATCACAGTTAGTACACTTAATTCTTCAGAGTGCGTAAAAAAGTCTTTGAGTTTGGTTCACCCAACGGACCTTGTTCTCGAAGAAGCCCCAATTTGGTGCTATCGATCGCCTCGGCGTGCTCGAGAAAGCGCTCGGCGCCAGTCAACGCCGAGCGTGGCGTGTCTTTCATTGCGGTGCCACCACTTGGTGCTTCCTGGTGACAGAGAAATGTCTGCAGCCGTTTCTCGGCAGTCAGAAAATCCGCTCCGAGATTGTTGTTGGCATGGCTACTGCTGGGCTTACGGTGCGTTGCTGGTGAACCTTGCTGCCGAGACGCTCCAAAGAAGACATCGTCGTTGTCCTCGCCACCACTGTTGCTACCAGACGAGAGCGAGACGTCACTGTCCAAGTTGCAAATCACGCCCATCTGCTCATAGTCGATCCGATAGGGTATCTTGTGCTTCTTCCTGTGGCTCGTGCTGGTCTCATCATGCTGCTGATCGTCGTTTTTGATGTTGCCTTGTTCTCCTTGCAGGCGAATGTTCGTGAGCAGAAACTCGGTCTCCGACTGGCTCAGCGGCGCCTTGAGACGCGGTAAAAACTGCTTCGTGAAGATGCGCTCGTCCAGAAAGCCCTCACCGTCCTGGTCCAAGTTGAAGAGTGTGTCCTGGATGCCGAGGAAACCATCAGACTTGGCGCCAAAGACGCCCCGCAGCAGCTTCTTGCGGATGCTCTGCGTCAGCAGCCGCTGGGCTTCAAGTCGCCGGTCGATACGGATCCGGGGCTTCAGGGCTCGGTTGGTTGTGTCGACTTTGTTGTTGCGTGAGTTGTTGGGCTTGCGTCGTCGTTGTGGACTTATATTTCCTACTGCTACAGTGTGTTTGCGTAGAGATCGATGGCTTTGATCGAGCTTCTGCTTTTCTCCAGAGCGCGTGTGGAGGGCTTTGCAAAAGGAGACGTAGTCGAAGCGGCTCTTGCGTGTGAGGAAATTGTCGATGAGCAAGTCAAAGTCACTGTATGTTGCATGAGACAACGCAAACCCACACAATGCAAACAAGGTAGTCTCTCATACATAACGAGTATTGAGACCGTCCAAACCAAAGTAGTACATACATGTGCTTCCGGTGCTTGGACGATACGTACTCGCTCAGAATCGCGAAGGCATCCCTGTAGCGCAGGCCAACCAAATATAAGATCCCAATCCTGAGACTTGGAGATCAATGGACGCATCGAACCCACTCAATGTTTGCGATCGCGCCAGAGTTTCTCGGATCTGCGTCCTGAAATCGCTTCGAGAGATTGTTGACCGCCAGTGAAGAGCTGCTGCCGCCTTGAAGCGCTTCATACAACCACTGGAGCTCTTTCTCACACCCACGGCCGCTGAGCTCACTCTCGCTCCTGCTTGATGTGCCTTTCATTCGTGTTCAGGCTGTGATTGAGCGACCTGAGAAGAGAGCGTACTGACTTTGATTGGGGAGCAACCATCTCGAAACCACCGCCTTTGAAACCACTTTGCAACTGTCGAGTCAAAGCCATATTGCCTGGGGGAGAAATCCAGCAAGCACATCAAGCCAACGAAGCAAAGCATGAGCGTCCAGGCTCCTTTCGCAGAGGCAGCGGCCCAACGCATCGGTCGTGTGCTTCTCGACGTGCTGATGAGCGACAGCCAACAAGTCGCGAGGCTCTCGAGCGACTGCAAGCAAGCACTTGAGCAGATGGCGGCGACCGGCGCCATGCTTCACATACTAGCGATCGAAGAGCTTCGCCACTCTGAAGTGCTCGCTCAGTGCGCCACTCGTGTCTCTCTCGCAAAGCTCAACGAGTTGCGGAACGCGGTTGGCGCTGCGGCCTCATCCAGCGCAGCGATGGAGCTCATGGCGCTCTGGTCGGTCGTGTATGAAGCCACAAAGGACGTCCTCTCTGATACTTTTGAGGGCTTGAAGGACACCGTGATCTCGACTGCAGCGACCAACGTCGCCGCTTTGAAAGACAACACTGAGCCGATCGGTCGCCTGCTGCTGCTCGCGTTCAGCTCGTCCATGGCGCTCTCCGCTCAGGTTAGTGCTGAGCTCCAGGACGGCGTGAAGGCCATGGCTGAACGAGGCACGCCACTCGCTGCCAACGCGCTCCACGAGCTCAAGGCTCACAGCGCAGCTGTCGCGGAGGTGCTCCCAACAGACCAGCTACTGGAGCTACAGACCCTCTGTAGCCACTCGATTAGCTCGAAATGGAGCGATATCCAGCACTTTGCATTGTCAGTAGACCAACTCGCAGACGCTCAGCTCATCCAAGTCGTACAGCGAGGCGTCGTGGACGTGTACAACTCGCCGCTGGCCAAAGCAATCGCGACTCAAGGCTT
Organism: Globisporangium paddicum; assembly: GCA_023334015.1. NCBI lineage: Eukaryota > Oomycota > Peronosporomycetes > Pythiales > Pythiaceae > Globisporangium > Globisporangium paddicum. The sequence continues at coordinate 7,092 of JAASFV010000221.1, forward strand.
TAACAACTTAGACAAGGCGTTTACAGCGAGCCGAGAGAGCGTCGAGAGCAGCGTGGCAGCGCTGCTCGGCGGCCTGAGCGTCGGCGCATGCACATCATTCCTCGCGAGCCTGCCACCGCTACTGCGGTTTGAAATCCTGCGCGACTTCTGCCAGACACTCAGTCTCTTTTTCACCAACCTCTACGGCACGGTGCTCGAGAACCAGGAGGGCGCGCGCTTCGTGCGCACAACTCGGGCATTCCTCCGTACGATCTACGACCTCGTCGCGGTCGACTTTGCGGATGTCTTCCAGCGTACCAACCTCGACAAGCTCATCGACGTCGGGTACATTGTGCTGCTCGTGCTCATCACCGGCGGGTACAGTTGCTACCTCTGGTTTGTCTTTGTCGGAAGGCACTGGCACCGGAGCGTCGATGAGGTGCGCCACGGCCACGAAGGCACGACGTGGACCCAGCTCGCGCGCACCCAGCAGGCGCGTGTCAAGCTCTTCACGTGGGTTATCACGGCGTGTCTGACGATCTATCTACCGCTCACGAGGCTCTCGATCGAGATTCTCGTCGCGACGGCCTCTAACCCAGCGAGCACAAGCTCATCGCTTCGCGTAGCGGAGCGGTACGGAGACCACCCAATCTGGCCACTCCTACAGGCGATAGCTGGGATCCTCCTCGCCACGTTCACGCTTCCACTGCCATTCTTGCTCGTGCGCGCAATCAAGGAGAATAAGCCCACGGGCTCACTCGAGAATGCGGCCATGACCTTCGACGTCGACGGCGAGCATGTGCCGTTCGACGACAAGGTGTACGCGCGCCTTGTGGCGACGGACCCGGCGCAGCTGAGCTGTCCGTACCGGTCGCTCTACGCGGGCTTTGAGAGCAGGTGGAGCTACTACAAGGTTTTCCAGCTCACGTTCAAAGTCGCGCTCATCTTGCCGCTCGTGGTGATCCCTCACGAGGGCGCACGCGGAGTCGCCACAGCGGTGATCTATAGCGCCATCGTGCTCGTGACGTCCTACGGCACGCCGTTCAGTGACCCGCTCAACGACCTCATGGAAATCAGCGGCAAGGTTGCCGCGCTCGTAACGTGCGTTGGCGGCGCGGTTCTTGCGTTCAGCAGCGTTGGCGCCAAAGTCCAGACACTCGTTGGTACAATCGTGAACCTCATCAACATTGTCAACTTGGTGATCATGGTCGGCATCTTCCTCTTCGGCATGAAGCAGACGCGCCGAGTCACTAAGAACTGGCTGGGCGCGCTCACGTTCAGCGACACGGTGCGCGGGATCCAAAATGCACCAGCGGCGAGCATCATCCCGCACTGGGACCTCGAGAAAGAGGCCAAGCACCGTGTGTGGCAAGCATTCTGGAAGAGCGCGCTGCTCTCGCTCAAGGACGAGGCAGTGCTCCAACGATTCAGTTCCCTCGAGCACGCGGTGCAGTCGTTTGGGATCCAAGATATCAGGCGCCACTGGAACGGACAGCGTCATGAGTTCGTCGCTCACATGCGCAGGGCGGCGCGACTCACGCTGGAAGGCATCGATGTCTTCTGGAATTACCCTACGGGCACGCGGGATGGCCACTTGGACTCCAAGACGGGCTTTGGCAAGATGTACGTCAAGCCGTACCCGTTCCACTGTGTCATGGTGTACGATGACGCCAAGGATGAGGCGATCATCCGAGACGATAAGCTCAGCGCGTTCCTGTTTCTCAACTTCTCGCCACCGGTCATGAGCAAGCGACTGTTGCGCCAGAAGCTACGCACCCTGAGCACCAGTGGCATTCAGATCCACTTGCCGTTCTCGCGCCAGGAGCACGTATCTGTGGAGGACGGCACCGAGACGACGTCAAGCACAGACTCAAATGGCAACACCACGACGTCCACGAAAACGCGGTACACGACGGTCGAGTTCACGTGCTTTTACACTCTTGGGGTCATCAGCGTTGGTGCGAACTCCAAGGACCACGCCATGGCCGATGGCTTCAACTTGCTCATGACTTATAGAGACGGATCTGGTGACGCCATCGCGCCGCACACGGGCAAGACGCATCGCCAGACAAACCGTGTCGCTGCCATGGGCCCGGAACACATTGGCCTGACCCACGAGATGCTGGAGAGTTCCCAGTTGCAGCACATTTTCGCTCAGACCCAGGGCCATTGGGTCCCAGCACTGGCAACCTTGTTGGATGAGCACAAAGTCTACCGTGAGAGGCTCATAGACAAGCACAACGAGTCAAATCGAGTGCTAGGCGATGGCTTCTGGTTCTTCGTCTACAACAACCCGTACTTGCCACGATCTGCTCTCGAGCAGTACCTCCGAGACGAGGAGCTCAATCCGCTGATGCGAGATCTCCCAAGTGCCCAGCGAGGCGCTCTCGAGTTCTTGTACAAGCGCATCGACCTGATCAACTCCCATGACGCGATCAGGCTCTGGTTTGTCTTCTGGGACGACGTATTTGCGCTCAATGGGGACATGACGCGCCTCAAGTCGTTCAGAGCCGAGCTGGACCCGCTGGAGCCAACGTCGATGTGCTATCGCGTCATGAAGCGCGAGGAGCTCGAGGCGTGGCTCAAAGAGCGCAAACTGCACGGGAGACCGCTGTCGCTCCTGAGCTTCCTGCTCTGTCGCAAGACGCTCTTCAACGACAAACTCATCCAGCTATTATACACGCAGCTTCAGCGACTCGCTGAGCCGGACGAGATTGTCACCAACAAGAGCGGGGATGCGCCAACCCAGGGCTTCAGTGTTAACGCCACCAGGAGCAACAAAGTTAGTCCACTTTGAAGCCTCTAATTAATGATACGAGTCCTCATTAGCCACTTAACAAAGTCCGAGTCTACCTCATAATATGTGGCGTCTGATGACTTCAATGTCGTGGCTGCGCTCGGCGCAAAACAGGTGCTCGCTGGAGTTCACTTGACCGCACCTGCTGCACGAAACGCCGCTTTTCTGGGCTTCGCTTTGCTCCAGTTGCTAAATCAGCTTGGCGATCTTGTGATGCAGTACAGTAGCAAACGTTTTCTCGCTCTTCGTGTCCACTGAAGCCAGCAACAAAGTTCTCGAGACTCACGATCGCAATGTCCACGTCGCCTGGTCCTGTCCCCCGAGCAGCCTGTGCCAGCTTCGCTCCACGCTCGACAGAGTTCCCAGCTCAGCGCCACAACCGCTGCATAAGTGGCTGTCGAACACACTTGTTTCGCCACACTCGTCGCACATGACCTCTCGAGGGGTACTTTGCTTCCAGAACTGCTGCGTCACCTTGTGTTTCTGCATGACAAGCTCCAGTTCCCAGATCTGGTGATTCACCAACTCGGATTTCTCCTCTACGTCTAGCGTTCGAGAGCTAAGCATCAGGTCGCAAAGCTTCGCCATCACTGAGCGGACATCATCACTGGGAATTTTGGGCCCAAGCGATCGAGGTGCACACTCTCCTGTAGCTTTGCTTCACGCACTTCATCGCGAGCGAGCTCCTCGGGCATCTCAATCACTTCGTTCAACGTTACACAATCTCTCTCGTTTACTTGGCAGAGCTGCGAGACGAAGAACCTGCGTGTCGGTGAAGAGCCCCTCGGGACTAGGGTGGCCGAGGCCACCGAGCAAACTGTCGATGACCCCACGGTGCCTCGCTCATCGCTGCTTCGATGATGCACATGCTCAACGAGTATACGATATGCTCAAAGACAGTGAGCAACTCCTTCGACACGTGGTTCCCGCCGTAGATCTTGATAACGTGCGGGTGGCTGAGCTGAACCCTCTCGAGATCGCTCTTGAACATCTGTAGTACACACGAGCGTCGGGATCCTCGTAATGGGAACCGGTTGACGACCACGGATCCCCGTTTCGCCAGACACCACAGCGACCAGTGACGCTCGAGCCAAGCGAGGCGTCCACCAGCGGTAGTTCGTACTCCGGGATGACCACGCGTGGCTCATCGACTTCACGATCCCAAGCGCGTCGCTCATGAGCTCAACATGCTCTGGCGAGTTCTCCGATCTTCGGAAGCCGAGCTCGTACTGGAGTTCTTCAAGCGCCTCCATGTTGTCTCTGCAGTTAGCGTCAACACGGGCGTTATGACGCTGCCGCAAGCGCGCATGCAGGTCCCGCTGGTCGTCTTCCAACTGCTCCCTCCATTTCGTCACCTGTAGCCTTTGCGATGCAATGATTGTTTCAAGCGCAGTGTTGGTCAGCAGCGCCTCAAACCTCCGCTTGTATGCAATAAACCGTTTTTGGTTGCTGGTGAGCACGCCGTCGAAGGCCACGAGCAGAGCATGGTAGCATGGTAGTCACTCTCGCCGTGCCGGTGCAACAGCACCACGATGGTGGCGAGCGCCCCCTCGTCGATCAAAGGCGGTGAGATCCGCTTGGCCCCGCGCAGGATGCTAACAAAGTCGCTCGTGACGGTGGCGTCCTTCGGCAGCCCCACCCCAAGACTGCAGGCGCGCGGCCACGCGAGAGCAGAGCGCCGCGTACTCGGTCATCGCACTGCAACGTTTGCAACTTCTTGAGCCAAGCTGGAAACCTGAGGCAGTTGGCGAAGACGCTGGGCCGCAGGCTCTGCGCTTCTGTTGCAGCTAGGATTTGCGTGTTCTCTCCGTTTGAATTTATATCCTGATGAAGTTCTATAAATCTATACATCAAGGACTTGGTTGACTGATGGCGAAGCTTCGCGACCTCGTGCTCAATTCTCAGCTGTTGTTCTCCGGTCATTTTCAAACGCGACGTGCGAAGGGCACGTTGATTGGGGTCGTGGCCGGCAGGTAGTCACCGCGGAGCGGGCCCTTCTTGGGCATGGCAAGCGAGACGCCGACGGTCACAGCGATGGGCACGAGGAGTGTCACGATGAACGTCACCATGCTGTGGTAGCTGTAGAGGCCCTCGGGCAGCGCGAACCACTGGAAGCCGCCGACGAACGTGCCCTTGTAGGCCACGCCGCAGATGAAGATTGTGATCAGGCCCGAGGCCGAGCCCAAAAGCGCTCCGAGCACCGACGTGCGCTTCCAGGCACCCAGTAGCATTGGCCCCACGGCGGCTGTGCAGAGCAGGTCGGCGATGAGGAAGAGCGTGAGGATGTTGTAGTTCTGGACCGCGATCGCGATCGCTGGGATTGTGAGCACCACGCAGATCGCGCGCGCGTGGAGCAGCGAGAGACTTGGGAAGTTGCCGACGATCTCAGCTGCGATGCCCACGAGGATCGAGTCACAGACCGAGCTCGCAAGGGACGCGATGACGATTGCGACCAGCACCTGCCAGAAGCGGCCCATGTCGAGCAGGATCGCGAAGAAGTAGACGCCGCCCGGGTACGCCAGAGAGGACACCATGCCAGAGACCGCGAGTGCGACCGTGAACGGGATGATGATCGCGCAGGCCAGCAACGAGGCCCGCCAGACGGTCTTGTCGTCCGCGCCGGAGAACACGCGTTGCCAGTAGCCCGTGAAGAAGAGGTTCGAGGCGGTGACCGCGATGCAGAGCGTTACGAGCGTCTCGAAGCCCGTGGTCGTGAACGCCGCCACGTGCGACGTTTTCCAGGCACCCTCGGGGATCGTCACGTGGAATGCCATGGCGATGCACACGATGAAAACGAGCGAGACGACGGCGATGCCCTGCCACACGTCCGTGGCCAGGCTTGCGCGCAGGCCGCCGATGAGCAGATACACGTTCGTGATGACCGCGATGAAGAGGATGGGCACGACTGGGTGTGCATCTGGGGCCAGGATTGTGGCCAGACTCCCGACGGTCGTGAGCTCAGATGCGAGCGAGATGAATTGGTAAAACACGGCGATGAGCGCGATGTAAATCTGCATCGGGCGGCCGAAGCGCTGTATTGTAAGAGAGGTAGGTAGGTGTCATTATAGAGAGAGATTGATCAGCCAAGTGTTCATATAGAAGGTGGGAAATGAATGGCTGACGTACGTTGTTGACCCAGTCCGTGAGCGTGACGCCGCTGCCAAGGAGCTCACGCGTGTATGGGCCGATCCACTAGAGTGAGCAGCAATAGCAAGAGGTCAGTCACGTACATTACTTACACTGGGATAACAACAAAATAATACGAGAGACGTACGCCGAGCGCGAGCATGCCGAGCACACCCGAGAGCGTGTAGCCGACGACACCCCACGTGCCAGCGATGACGCCGATCTCTGGGAACGAGAAGAGCGTCCAGGAGCCCATGCCGGCCGAGAAGAAGCACCACCCGAGGCGAAACACGCCCAGAGAGTTCTTGGCGCTGCATAATTGGGAATGAAAACGAACACCACGTGAGCCAATAGATATAGAGATACAAGCTGCTTAGCACGCACCTGAGGAAGTTCTTGACCGAGTGCACGTCCATGGAGCGGCTCGCGAGGATCGCGTAGGCGGCAACGACCAGGAGCGTCACCATCATCACGGCGTACGTGACGCCGGTGGAGAGCATCGCGGCGAAGAGTTACGAGAGCAGAATGAGCTGCTAGTTGGCGAGTTGCGTTGTGTGAGGTCGTGAGCAGCGAGGAGGGCTTCCAGAGCGGATGACGCTGGAGTCAGTGGCCCTGCGTGCGTGGCGGCGGTGCCTTGTGAGTAGTTGGATGATGAGCCTGTCCACTGTTTCCATTTTGCTGGGTTTGCTAAAAAAAGGGTGCTGTTAACAAGTGGCACACTTTTCGTACCCTTTTGAAAATGATTGTATCGGATATTAAAGGTATATAGTGAATATATTGGAATTCTACCTTCAAGACTGCATATACTGTGAAATATGATGTAAAATGAAGATTGACATTTGACCATTTCTGAACACGCAAAGTTGATAATGGGCCTTTTTAAATGGAAATGATACCTGCACTGCCTCCAGTACTGGAATCCAAAAGAGGCGCTGACTCAAGAGGCTTATTCATTCCAATTGGACACGAGAGCTGAGCCACGCACTCTCGCGCTTAGCAAGTTGCATTCAAAAACCCAAATAATATTTGTTTGGAGAAACAATAAAAAACAAAAGAGTGACGTCGCGTCACCCATCTCCATTTCGATGTGATGGGCAGAGGCGACGTCACTCTTTTTCCCCTAAAAAACACCTTTTTTACTTCATAAAGTACTTTGTTACACATCCGTGGTCAGTGGAAACTGCGACATGTGCGCATATCTTCGGATTGCTTGCTTTATGGAGCTGCTGGTGTCGTCTTCTTGACGAAGACACTCCATGTCGCAATGCGATCTTTTCCCAGTTGCACGCTTCTGCTCCAGTCATTCTCCGCTGCTTGCTGGCATCTGACCCACCGCCACGAGAAGAATGCCAGCGTCGTCTTACGATATCCGTCTCATGTGGATCCCGGTTGCGCTTTGCGAGTTGCCAAGCGACGTCTCGATGAGCTGTTCACGGCCTGTTGTCAGTGTTACGGGCCCAGAGCTTCAGGAAAAAAGGCAACATAGGCGAAACAGTAATGTACATTTGTTCATACAGACACACTCGTTACATCTTGTGGTACACTTCTTCTATGAGGGCTTGCTTCCTTGCTGCAGCCGCTGGGATGGGGGTTGATTCTGAACTAATATATACACGCGCTGGCCAGCACCTAGTCAAAGGTGACGAGGTGCGAGTCCATGCTGCTGAGCGCGATCGCGAAGGCCTGCACGGGCGTGAACGGGTGGCTGTAGTCCATCGAGTAGACCTGGCGGTCCTGTGTGCGACCGAAGAGCATGAGCGTCTTGTCCATGTCGTCCGGGTGCGACAACAAAAAGTTCTTGACCGAGGCCGCGGCCACACGCCCGCCAAAGTCCAGGCAGTACGCCTCGAGCGACTCAATCCACACCGGCGGCTTGTTGATCAGGTGCAGCGCCTTGGCCGGGTCCGGGCTCTCGACCTGGGCTAGGATCGTGTCCTCCTTGTTAGCCGCGAGCCACGGCTGGACCTGCCACGATGGCGCGCCGTCCGCGGCGCTGTCGACCTCGGGGACCGGGGCCACGAGCGGCAGGGCCACACGCATCTGGCGCGGACTCTTGCCAAACGTGGCCGCGTACTGGACCGCGCCAAGCTCCACGGGGGTCTCGCCGGCCGTGTCGTACATCGTGTACTGCGAGCCCATGTAGTTCTTTTCGAGCCGCGCAACCTGGATCGCGTTGTTGGAGGAGCCGGCCGCAAGGCTGTTGTTGTTGTTGTTGCTGTGGCTGCCGTCCACATTGTTGGCCAGGTAGATTGAGAAGCTTACCGACATGTCGTACTGGCGGCGGCGGACGGCCGTGCACAGCAAGGTGTCCGTGTCCTGCGTGTAGAGCTCGTAGTTGCCGCCGCCGCGCGTGCGGATGTAGCACTGCATCATAAGCGCCTGAGGCGGGGACGGGCCCATGAGGAACCGCGCCAGGAAGGCCGTGTTGAGGCGCGCGGTCGCGACCAGCAGGTTGCGCAGCGCCACGTCCGCGGGCGGCGGTGGCTCGACGGGTGCCATGTCACAGGCCACCATGTGGTCCGCGAGACTGGCTTTCTTCATGGCATCCGAACAGAAGGGGCACGTAACCTTCATCTCGTTGGCCATGCGCTGCGCGTGGCGCGACGACACGAGCAGCGAGAAGCCGATGGACTCGCGGCACATAGGGCAGGACCCGCGTTCGCTCACCCACCGCTCGATGCAGTCTTTGCAGAAGATCTGGCCGCAGCACGTGGCCTCGGTCGCGCCCGTGAACACCTCCTGGCAAATGGCGCACTCGAGCATCTTGCGCGTGTTTTCGATGCTCTCGAGCTGCTCGTCGCGCGGGATCGGCTCCGGGGCCGGATACGCTAGTGTAGAGACCAAGTTGGACGCGGCCAAAGCAGACGCGGCCGTACGCTGGCCCAGGTGGCGCGTCTTGAGCGCCGTGTGGATCTCAAATAGCATGTCGATCACTTCGCCCACGCTGTGCACGTTCTCGGGCTCCTGTTGGTCGGGGATCTCGATCACAGACGACTCGCTCTCGTCCATGCTGGGCTCGCTCTCGGGTTCGATGTCGTCCATGGCCTCGCTCATGTCGTCCGCAGAATCGGCCGCGTGGTCCATGGCTTCATCCTCATGCGTCTCCTGGTTGTCCGCATCCGCATCCTCTTCTTCGTCCTCTTCTTCGTGGCTCGCGAGGTCGCTTGACCGCGAGCCCGGGGCCGTCTCTTCAAAGATCGAGGACGAGCCCGTGGACGAGCCGGACGAGAAGTTGCCGCGGCGCCGGGCCTCGAGGATGTCGACCACGCCCTCGCCGTCCGCGAAGAAGGCACTGACCTCAATGTCCATGTCAAATCGGCTGCGCGGCTGGCGCGGCGCCACGCGCGGACTCGAGCGCGGCGAGAGCAGGATGAGCTCGCTCAACGTGCGCGTGCGGTGCATCTTGTTGCTGTGCTTGGGCTCCGTCACGACGCGCAGGCGGCGCGCAAAGCGCGACTGGAGCCGGTTCACGGCCTCGTCATTGCTGTTGTTGTTGCTTGTGAGGCCCGGTGCTGCGTGCTCAGCCATTGTGTGAGGTTGGATATGCTGGCTGGCTCTGCGGATCTGGAACAATAGGACGATCGACTGGTAGAGTCGAGTCGAGTGGTTCGCGCGTCCTCCGTAGCAGCAGACAGACAGGAACGGCGAGTCGTGTGTGGCTGTGCGGCGGATGGATGGAGACTTGTTGGCTGGACAAGTTGGTCGAGAATCGGCGAATGGGAGTCTGATGGAGTGAGGCGAGAAGCTCCGCAGTCAACGACAACAACAACAACAACAGACCAACAAACAAACAAGGGAATAAAAAGAAAGAAAACAAGCCCAAATAAGGGGGATAGAAGAGTGGCCATCCGGCCGTGTCGGGATAGAAGAGTTGGATTAGCGTCGTCCTCATTCAAGCCAGTTAGAGTCTACATTTGCCAATTTTCAAAAAAAAACAACAAATTCGTGCAGAATGTTGGTCTTTGTGACAAAAACAATAGGAGTAGGGTTACTATAGTTTAATGAAGATAGAATTGGTTCAACTTTTTTTTGTCACATCGAGTCGAAAAGGTGTTTTTTTTTGGTTCGAGTGTGACAAAAGATGGAGGAAGCATACAAACACGGAGTGAAGTTGTAAAACTAGTCACAAGCCGAAAACACCAACCCCTAAAGCAAGCAGACTTGGCGGATCTGAAAGAAAGCGGCTTGAAAATGGAACTTTTAGGCCCAAAGTGACTGGCCACGAGCGAGTGACTGGAGTGTGAGTGACTGGAGTGTCGAAATCAACTGGCGACAACGCTAAAGTTCGCAAGTGGGATGTGTCAACGTATGCCGCTGGCCAGGACGGACCACAATTAAGGTGTGTCTTCTGACTCCATTCGGTTCAACCAGCCAACTTCAAAGCAAGGAGCCAGTCCACACAAGTCATGCAGCTGGTGTCAGCAACATTTGCAAAGATCTGATGGAGGAGAGACAGGGGACGTGTGTCCATTTCGTCTCTTCACGATCTGAGTTGAGACAGCGAACATCTTGCTTGTCCACATCAGTAGAGAGCCTGCGCTAGCCACAGCCACTCGTCCGCATGCACGCCCTCTGCAGCACAGCCAGCAGCTCGTCCCAGCCAGTGTGCCACTGGTCCCCATTCCCTCCTTGTTCTGGCCGCACTTGCGCTGCGTCGTCCGCACTTGGGCGGCCAAAGAGGACGAGACGCGCTTGTCGTGCCGCTTCCTGGGCCAATAATTGAGGAGAATCACACATTGGCCGCGGCTGGCCGCGAAGACGCACGAGGTCGGTCAGGACCTGCAGCAGGACGTCCTGCTGCTCGCGGGCTTGAAGGGACAAACAAGTGGCCAATGACATGAGTCAGTAGATGTCACAAGCCACATACACGGCTCAAGTGTGTTGTTGCCGTACCGAGCTCTCTTGCAGCGCTTTCTACAAGTGACACACGTTCATTATCAGCGCAGGAAGTGCCAGTACAGTCACTCTCTTCTTTCAGGTCACCATCAGTGAGCGTGGTGACATCTACCTTGGCTCGTGCCACCAGTTTGGTGCCACAGGCTTTTCGCAGTTGCTCACACGTTGCGCCACAGAGCGCACTGATCACGAGCGTTGGGGACGAGTTCGTCACGTCGCTGCCCAGCGCATGCGTGAGCTGCATCGCGACGCTCTTGAGCTGCGACGGCGGCATGCAGAGCACGACCACGTCGCTCTCGCTGCTCAGCCGCGCGTTGTCGTAGTACTTGATGACAGCGTGGAACTGCGGCAGCAGTGAGCCGCTGACTGTGTTCTGTGGCAGCAGCGCCTCGCATTTCGGCGTGCGTTCGGGCTGCCGCGTCGAGATCGCGAGTTTGTCGACCGGGTACGCGTGCTTGAGCAGCGCTATGGCCACGGCGCAGCCCATGTGGCCGCCGCCGAGGATGCCGACCCGCGGCAGCTGCGCTGTGTTGGCTTCTGCGGCCAGCATGGCGCTCTTGGCGACCAGCAGCACGAGCAAGAGGCACTCGTGCGCGACCACGTCCGCCACGAGCGACCGCGCGCGGAAGAGCGCGTAGACTCGGGGCGCGAGCCGCGTTGGCACGTACAGCTCGGCGCGTACCTTGAATGGCTCCTTCTCCTTGGAGGTGGAGGTGGGGAGTGTGCTGTTGCTGTTGTTGGCGGTGCTCATTGCAGTGCTGCTCATTGATGGACTCATACGACTCGTGTCGTAATTGTGTGGAGCACGAAAGGTCGTCACGCAATGCGTACTTTACAGAGCTGCAGATTTACTGCTATCCTAACGCATTGAACATAGTAGTGTTCAATGCGTATCTAACATGACACGGATTTAATCGATTTGCGGTCGCCACAATAATGCTTGGTGCGTATTTAACAATTTGGCGAATATAACAATGTCGTCTCGGAAGTATTCACTGCGTACGTAATGACAATGCGGATCTAACGATTTGCGCATCGCCATGCTGACGCGCGTCACAGCTGAATCTGCGCCACCAAGAGCAAGACAACAGAACAAGAAGTGATGGCGAAGCGCACGTCCGTGGCCTACGTGCTGTGGCTCGTGGGCTTCTGGTCGGGACTGCACCACCTCTACCTGGGGCGCCCGCGTGCTGCGTTCCTGCACGCGGCGACGCTCAATATGTTTGGCGTCGGCTGGTGGCGCGACCTGCTCTGCATCCCGGGCTTCGTGGCCGAGGCCAACGGTGAGAGCGAGTTCGTGGCGCTCAAGGTCGTCGAGCAGCGCTTCCGCCGCAAGCCGCCCGTGTCCTGGCTCGTGCTCTGGGTCCAGCTGCCGCTCGCGCAGGTCTTCGGCGCGATCGCGTCGTCGCTCATCCCGCGCGGCTCGCCCGACGCGCTCTACGAGTTGCTCTTCGCCGTCGGTGCAGCCTGGGGGATCTGGTTCACGGGCGTCGCGCTCGATGAGCAGGTGGCGTCGTCATTCAAGCGTGTGGCGCTGGTCATAGTGGGCGTCCAGATGGCTGGCTATTACGCGTTCGCACTGGACAGTGACGAGGGCGTGGCGGACCAGAACTACAAGAGCGCGAAGGGCTCGGCCGCGCTGCTCGGGATCGCCGTCTTCTGGTACGCGCGCTCGTGGAGCTATCTGCTGGTGGACGCCAGCGATAGCTCAACTGCCCCGGCGGAGCTAATTGCGAAGACTAATGCAGCTGTACCCAAGAGACCTGGCTGGTGGCGCTCGCTGGCCGTGTACTTTGCACTGCTCGGCGCATTCACGGGGGCGCTGGGCACCGCCGTGTTCTTCCATGGGGAGATCACAGTCGATGTCGACGGCCAGACGCACACGCATTCGTTCCCAGAAGCCGCCGAGAACGTGTTGAGGTCTGAGGAGCTCTTCAAGCACTTCTACGACCTCTTCACGGACATCCTGAACGCTGGGACGCAGTATCACGAGCAGGAGGACGAACAGAGCAAGGGCGAGTCCAAATTCGAGAGCAAGTGGCGCGCGTTCCAGTCCAAGTTCGACATCTCGGGTCGCAAGCGGTACCTCAAGGTGCTGGGGCTCCGCGAGCAGGAGAACCTGAGCCAAGCGGAGATCAAGAGCGCGTACAAGCGGCTGGTGCTCACGTGGCACCCGGACAAGTACGCCGGCGACGACGCTGACCACGCCCAGAAAATGTTCTACCAGATTCAAGAGGCCTACGAGAAGCTCCAGAAGCTTGGCACGAGTGACTCGGAGACGCCATCGCACCAGCAGGATGATGAGCTGTAGGCTATAGACTGAAGGCCAATGGAGAACTAGAAGCTCACATCTAAACAAAAAAATATCCATTCAAAAAAATGATCACCATAGATCTAGGCTTGTACTTTGTCTTCTTCCACTACCTGCTTGAGCGCCTCGATCTGTTCCTCCTTGGAGAGGCGAATGCGGCCGCGCCACTGATCGAGCAGCCGCAGTGGTTCGTCAGCCTCAAGCGCCGCCACCATCTGCTGCACGTCGTCCTTGGAGTTGATGAGGCCAAACCAGTCGCCACTCGGGTACGCGACGCAATTGCCCGCGTACCGGTGGCCGCCGTAGTGGCTCGCCGACCAGAGGTGCAGCGGGGTCTTTGACTCACTGGCGACCTCTTGCAGCCACTCGAGGAGCTTTGGGCCAGCGCACGCGCACCGGAAGTCCCTAATCGTAGAATTGTGAGTGTCCAGCCTATAAACCCGAGATTTCAGGTGAAAACTGGTTTTGCTACCTGTTGGCATGTGCACAAGCAAACATGTGGAGGCCTTCTTCAACAAGAGACTGGCGCAAGTTCCTATCAACGCAACGAAACCTCACAACGTGAGCCATACTGACAGCTCAACGCAGAAAAATTGATAGGAACGTACAGCTTTTCGAGCGCTGGCGCTAGATTGTCAGCATTGTGGACGCCTTCTTGGACCAGAGTCTGGACTATGTTAGCAACAAATACGAAGGTCAGTTTCGATAGAATCTCACTTGGCAGGCGCTGGGGTTGGGAAATAAGCCAACTGCCACGTACTGTGAGCCTGGGAGACGTCGTGCACGCGGATGTTGTCTGGGAACACGAGCACGTCGTGCGCCTCGACTGGCGACAACTGCTCTTTTCCATTCGCACTCTGATTCTCACACGTTGCGGAGCCAGTGTACGGAATCGCAGCCGTGATCTTGAGCGGACTGGACTTTGGGTCTCCGCCGCGAAGGCCCTCGACCGCAAATAGACTCTACAAAATATACACACACCGTGATAAGCGACGAGTGCGCGCATTGGGTTCGTAGTGAACGGAGTACTGTACCTTGGCGTAGGACGAGACGATGTGGTCCGAGAACTCGAGTTTCTTGGGCCAGTCCTCAGCTCGTCCCTGCCTGTCGACGATCACGAAATGGCGCTCGTAGTACTATTTTATCACACACAGCACACAAACGTCAGTGAGTCATCCACACACACACAGTCAGTCAGCTACACGGTGTGGCCACGACTCGTACCGGAACGGTGCCTTCAATGGCGCGGGGTTCGGCGCGCGCAGCTCGACGGGCAGCTCTGCGAGCAGCTCTCGCCACCGCGTCACCATCCGCGGACGGTTCGGTAGCGCTAGCCGCAGTGCTGCTGCTGTAGGTGACGCATACGAGGCGAGGCTGCAGCTGCCGCAGTACGCGCTGCTGGAGGAAACGGGTGGTCGTGAGCATTGTCGGCGGCGGTGGTGCAAGTTGCGCAGTGATGATGACCGAACTGACAAATCACGCCTACCGGAATAGCTATTGGTGGAATAAAGTGCGTTGCTCGGAATGATTGTTCATTTGACAGACACACACTCATAGCTTTGTATGTTGTGGCAGTAGCATGTAAATGCGTGCTTTCCACCAATGAAATGACAAGAAGCTGATAATATTTTGGGATCAGATAGATTGCTGAGAAGTGGCCATAATCATTTTTGTGACAAAGAGACTGTGGGAATGCATAACCCTTATAATACGATTGTGGGTTATATTTATTTATAGAGAATGGGAGTAAACTGCCAATCAAAGTTTACCATCAATAGTGAATCCGCAACGTGAGAGAGGCCACCGACCCTTGCTTCTTGCCCTGCGAGCACTGAGCTTCTCGATCGCTACTATGAGTTCAATGCGCTCGTCGTCGTCGCCGCTCGCTGCTACCACTCGCCACGGGACATCACCAGTCACAGCCTCAATGATGCACATGTCCAGCGCATACACATCGACTTTGAACATCGGTGAGTCAAGGGCGCTAGGGTTGGCGTCGAGACACTCGAGCGCCCTCCAGCGGACCAAGATTGGGGGCGTCGTTTGATATCCAACCAGGTAGTGCGCTCGGATTTCTCTCAACCCAAAGTCGCTGAGCCTGGCGAGGCCGTCTTTGCCTACAAGCAGGTTGCTGCATCGTAAGTTTCCGTGCTGGATCTTGTTGGAGTGGAGGTACTACAGGCCCAATACTGCTTGGTAGAAGAGTCGCCAGAAATGACGCTTCTTGCGCTCTTCGTCTTGGAAATAGTCAACAAAGTTGACCTGTATGGCGTCCTCGCAGACTAGGAACATGGGTGTGGCCATGTGGTTCCCGCCATAGAGCTTGGCGACATGTGGATGACTCAGATGTGACCAGCGCTGGTCCAGGCGGGATCTTGAAGGATCCTACAGACTGTGGTATCGGGTGACCTCAATGTCGCGCTCGATGCAAAACAGGTACTCGCTCGAGTTCACTTGGCCGCAATCAGTGCAAGAGAAACCGCTTTCCTGCTCGGTCACTGGACGCACAGTCTCCTGAGCTTCACTGTGCTCCAGTTGCTGAATCAGCGTGGGGATTTTATGACGCAGTACAGTAGTAAACGTTTTCTCGCTCTTCATGTCCACTGAAGCCAGCAACAAAGTTCTCGAGACTCACGATCGCAATGTCCACGTCGCTTGGTCCTGGTCCCCGAGCAGCCTGTGCCAGCTTCGCTCCACGCTCGACAGAGTTCCCAGCTCAGCGCTACAACCGCTGCATAAGTGGCTGTCGAACGCACTTGTTTCGCCACACTCGTCGCACATGACCTCTCGAGGGGTACTTTGCTTCCAGAACTGCTGCGTCACCTTGTGTTTCTGCATGGCGAGCTCCAGTTTCCGGATCTGGTGGCTCTCCAACTCGGATTTCTTCTCCACGTCCAGCGCCCTGCAAGCTCGGGCCTGACGCAACACTGGCCCCGTTCAGGTGCTAGTCCATACCGCCCACGATCGGGTTCAGAATCGCCTTATGACGATGGCCTGGTCTGGGATGAGCGTGACGCTGCTGGGAGTGTTGCTGCTGATGTATGAGCTGAACTTGAAGTCTTAGATCTTGTGGAAAATTCCGAGCACCTTGAGCATTGAGCTTCAGGTGCACTTCTCCATGCACTGGAGGACGCCGACTGCGAGGATGACGGCATGCTGTCGTTTGCTACTTGTTGACGTCGGACGGAGGGCGTGGCTGCACTAAATTCCTGTGGCGCGTGGTGGATTGTTCAATGAGAAGGTCATGCGATTGGCTACAGTGTTGATACGCATAGATGCAGAGCTTCTTACCCGCCGTTGCGCGCCACCCGTCTCTTGTTGGAAACCAATTGTCAACGTCGAGTTACTCCGTTCTTACTCATATCAAAGCCGCTCTCCCGTAGAAATGCTCGCTACTGGATACCTTTGTCGATTACTTGTAGCTCATGAGAGGCCACTTGTCCTTGTTCTCCTGGATAAAGGCGTCAAACGACCTCGGCTCCTTCCCCAAGAGCTCCTTGATCGTGTTCGTGACCTGGGCCTCAGCGCCACCCTCGAGTGCGTTGGCCATGGCGATGTCGCTCGCGATCTCGTCCGGACGCACGCCTTTGATCCAGAGTGCCGTCTGCACGGCCCACAACGGGAAATACGAGAAGCGCACTCGTTGGCCCAGCCCAGCGGAAAATTTATCGGCCACCTGGGCGTACGTGAGCGCCTCAGGTCCAGTCACATTGAACTCCTCAATGGACTCATGATCACTTGGATCCCGAGCCAGCTTGATCACGGCCTCAGCCACATCCATGGGGTGCACGAACGCCACGCAGCCACTTTTGACGGACACGGAGAGCGTGCGGCCGCAGATCATCTCGAGGATGCGGCCGTGGAGAAACGTGTCCATAAGCATGGTAGGCCGCACAAACGCCACGTTCCCATCGAAGCTGGCTCGCGATCCGCGAATCTGCTGCTCCACCGCCCAATGCGCGCGGCCGGCCTCGACGCTCGAGTGTTCGCCCAGCAGCCCCTGGGCACAGGAGACCTTGAGGACGTGGCTGAGCCCCATCTGCTTGGCCGCGTCCACCAGGTTGGACTCGTACTCTACCATGAGCGGACTGCCACGGGAGCTCTCTGGTGGCGATGACGACAGGATGACACCGTCGCAGGCTTCCATTGCCTCGGCGATCTCCTTGGGCTTGCTCAGATCCACAAAGCTGCTCTTCTCGGGCAGCAATGCTGGGAACTTGGCTCGCAGATCATCCACGAATGCGCGCTCAAAGAGCGGCTCATTGGGCGCCAGCACGACGCGGAACGCGAGCTTCTTGGTCTGCGTGCTGGCAGAGGTGGTTGCAGCAGCGGCCTCGAGGATCGCGAGGCTCAGCGGCGCCGAGCGCGCGAGCGACAGCAGGAACGTGCGTACCATTCTTATGGAGCTCTTCGATGTGGTAGTCTTTAAACTGCCGGATCAGATGTATCCAATATCTTATACCATAACTTAGAATTGAAAGTACTTCTTAGATATGACTAAAAAGTAAGTTATACAGTGTACAAATGTTTGCTCTGCTTGTTTGGAAAGTACGTATTTTTTTTTACAATTGCGTATAAAAATACTTTCCATAAACCAAATGCTTTTGTTGTGCTGAGATCAGGTTGGAATCAGGTTGAATAGAAACTGATCCCATGAAAGGTCGTGAAGGAATACCAGTCCTGGTGTGTGAAGCACTCTCATCTAGCTCCTGTCCACGCACGATGAGCTCTCCGTCGTCGGCCAAAATCACTTCCAGCAGCGCCAAGGTCCCCGCGTCATTGCGCACGAAGCGCGACGTGAACGCGTCGCGGTCGCGGGCCTTCGGGGCCTCATCCGTGTCCAACTCGAGCCGCAAGGTCAACGGCACGGGCGGTCAGGGCGGTGGCAGCTCACAGGCGGCGCGCGTGTTCCTCGAGGGTGCGGACGTGACGCCCCAGTCGCTGCTCGTGAGCCGCATCAAGCCGTCGACGTCCCAGGACCAGCGCGGCAGCAACAAGGGCAAGGGCGGACCGACCACGGGGGCCAGGCGGTCCAGGAACGCCCACGGCAGCGGTGCGGGCAACTCGGTCATGGGTGCCAGCGTCATTCTCAGCAACGCGTCCACGTCGTCGCTTGATGACTCAGACAGCGATGTCCCCATAACCAGCAGCAGCACGAATAATGCGAGCAATAGGAGCTCGGGAACTGCAGTCAAGGCGTCCGCGGTGGTGAAGGTAAGTATGCCTGCAAGTCCGATGGCAGTAGCCTCGCCGAGTAACTTGACGCCCTCAGCCACCAGCAACAACCAAGACGACGACGACGGTGTTGGACCTGAGAGCGACGAGGCTGGCGTTACCAGTTCGGCCCCATCTGAGGCCAGCAAACCCAAGGCCCCAGAGCCACTAACCTCAGCGATCAGTCAACCCAACCAGCCAAAGCTTGAGAAGGTGCGGCGCCGGCCGATCACGATCGAGCTAGCCGAGACGTCCACGATGATGATCTTTGAGCTGCGCAGCGTGTGCGTGGGCGCGGATGCCAAGCACCACCAGGCAGTGGCGGCGCGCAACCGGCAGTATCTCGAGGTCTGCGCGGCCAAGCGCGGCAGCGACAAGTTCGTTGAGGGCCGCTCGCAGACACTGCAACTCGCACAGAAGGGCAAAGAGGTCATGACGGCCCCGCCAGCGACCCGTGACGCCATGTGCGTCGCCACAGACTGGGACATCTTCGACTGGTACGGATGTATAGCTAAGCTAACCCTCTTCAGTCTAACGCTAGGTCTGTATACCTGTTTTGACTAGCGCTCGCATCGAAGAGGACAACCAGAACGAGCATGACGACGGCGGTGGCGTCGACATGCCATCCGCTACCGTCTCGTCAACTGGAGCTGCCGGTGGTGGAAGCAACAATCTTACGAGCAGCAAGTCGGCGAGGGCGTCCTCGGAGTATGAGAACGGTGAGTTGCAGCTCAAGCACCAGGTGGACGAGATCGTGGACGCGACGCTCGTGTCCCCTGGCTGCGTCTTGGACGTCGACGGCGACATCGTCGAGGATCTGCGAGCGCGGCAGCACGCGCGGACGCGGCGCGTCAAGCACGGCGGCGGTGGCGCCAAGTCGCGCGGGAGCCACCACGCGAACAACAGCAGCGGCGGCGGCGTGAACCAGGGCTCACAGCAGGACTTTGGGCGCTCAAGCACGATGAATGCCATGGCGAGCAACTCGAGCTCGTCCATGGCTTCGCCATCCCAGAGCGGGACCAACCTGTCGTTCGGCACGTCGCAGCAGGACGCCAGTGGCGCGGACGATGGCATGGGCGGTGGCAACTCGAGTGCCCAGAACAGCCAAGTGGGCATGAGTAGCGCCTCGCACGGCGTGCTGAGTGGCGGCAGCAGCGGCGGCGGCACCGACGACGCCAAACAGAACGCCTACGCGCGCGCGAACACGAACGTGGATATTGGGGAGACCATCGCCCAGCAGCGCACGCGCAAGGTGCTCGCGTCCGCGTCGCTCCTCAAGACCGTGAGTATCGTCGAGCGCGCCGTGCAACAGAACGTGTACCACCAGCAGCACGTGTTGTATCGCAACTTCCCACCACTAGCCCTCGATCACGGTGACGATGTGAAGCGAGACTCGCACCTTCGACAGGACTGGCGCTCGCTTGGTCAGAGCGGCGGGGCTGCTAGTGCGAACAACGGCTCGTTCTCTGGCTTCTCCAGTGGACCGAATGGCGTGACTGGCGGACAGATGATGGCGCGGAATGGTGGAGCGGTGGGCGGCAAGGGCGCGCTTGAGAAGCTCTGGGTGTTCCAGTGCGAGCTCACAGCGAATCGGCGCGTGTCATGTCTCGCGTGGAACACGGTGAACGAGGACCTGCTCGCGGTCTCGTACTGCTCGAGCATGGACGGACGAACCGAGAGCGCACCTGTCGCGAATAGTGCTGGGAATGTGGGTAACACTGCTGGAGGTGGGTACAGCCTGGGTACTGCCCAGCAGGTTCCAGCAACCTCAGGCACCGGTGGCCAAGCTCCAGGTGCTGATAACCCAGCTACCATTGGCACTGAAGACGAAGGCCTGATCCTCTTCTGGTCGCTCAAGAACCCCGAGTATCCGGAGCGCGTGTACAACCTCGGCGCCGGAGTCATGTCGATCGACTTTAGCCACACGCAGCCATACCTGCTCGCAGTGGGTTTTGTGAACGGCGACGTAGCGATCTATGACACGCGCAAGGACGACTCGCTGGCGCACACTGGCGACCACGAGGCCAACTCACGCCAGGCTCCAGGCGGCTCAGCGGCAGCAGCCGTGGCCCTCAAGCTCTTGCACACGCCGGCACCCATCGCGAGCAGTGAAGTGTCGACTGGCAAGCACCTGGACGTGCTCTGGCAGGTCAAGTGGATCAGTAAAGGCAGCGACCGCGGCGAAAACGTCGTGAGCATCTCGAGCGACGGCCGCGTGACCGAGTGGAGCATGAAGAAGGGGTTGAGTTACTCGGATCTGATGACGCTCAAGCGGCTCGCAAACCCGCTCCTGGGTTCGGACTCGCGCGCCGACGGCGTCATCTCGCGCCAGGCGAGCGGCCACTGCATCGACTTTGCCAGAAACGACCCTTCCGTGTACTTTGTTGGCACCGAGGACGGACTCATCCACAAGTGCTCCGTGTCGTACAACGAGCAGTATCTGCAGACGTACCTGGGCCACACGGGGCCCGTGTACCAGCTCCTGGTCTCGCCTTTCTGCAGCGACCTCTTCCTCTCGTGCTCGGGCGACTGGAACATCAAGCTGTGGCACCAAGGCGAGCAGCGCGAGGTGCTCAACTTCCGCTCCGTGGACCTCGCGCACGCTGTCCACGGCATCTCGTGGTGCCCGAGCGACGCGACGGTCTTTGGCGCCGTGAGTGAGGACGGTCGCATCGAGATCTGGGACCTGCAGCAGTCTACGCTCGATCCCGTGATCACGCACTTCCCCAAGAAGTTCGCGTCGTCACTGAGCCTCCCGTCTTCAGCAGCGGGGTCGTCTGTGTCAGGATCGAGCAGTGCCAGTGCGCCTGCAACGGTTGACGCCAGTGGGCTGGACGGCCTCGACGACCCCGCTGCTGGATCATCCTCCGCCCAGGGTGCTGAGGCTACTAACCGCGGAGCGTTCGGGTCGTCGCTGTCCCAGCCAGAGCTCCTGGCGCCACTGGAGATTCCGCTCGAGTGCACCAAGATCGCGTTTGCACCATCAGCGCCGATTATCGTCGTCGGCGACTCGACGGGCGACGTGGCCGTGTACCGCGTGCCTACGCTCGCTGATGGATGCAACGGCGAGAACATGAGCGTCGAGGAGCAAATCGCCAAGCTTCAGCGCGCGATGAACCCAAATAAGCACGAGTGAAGAGACGAGCGGAAAATTGCAGAGCTGATCGATCATAATGCAAAATTATCTTCGATTTTCATTGCCTAGGCATTAATGCTTCACTTTATTGCGTGTCAATCTGCTTATCGATCGACTTGAGGGTTGTCAGCAGAAGCTCTCTCTTTCTCGCTGAGCTCTCTCTCGAGTGACCACTTACTGCGGGGCGACGTAGCCCGCAAGCGTGAGTGGCACGCCAGCAGGGCACGGGATCGTGGCCGCGGCGTTTGACGCTGGCGCGCAGTCCACTGGGTTGGTCGCGGCCGTCTTGCCCTGGGCGGACTGCTTGGCATAGCACGTGCGAATAGCCGAGAGCTTGGTCGTGCCGTCCACGGCCGAGCAGAGCACCTGCACCTTCTTCGGGTAGAGCGCCTCGACGGCGGCGAGGCTCGGCGCGGCCTTGGCGAGCGAGGCCGCCCACCGGTTGAGCTGCGCCGTGGCGTTGCAGACCGACTCGGCTGCGTTGAGCGCCGCCTTGAAGTACGTCACGGCCATGCTCTCGTAGTTGGTGCCGACCGCCGAGTAGCACACGCCGTGCTTCTGGAACTCATGATTGTAGATCTCGCAGAGTGAGTCGTAGCCGTTGGACTGCGTCGGGTCGACCCACTTGGTCGACATCTCCTGGAGCAGCGGCAGGTTGTTCTTGGCGAAGCTGAGCGCGTTGTACGGGTGGTTGGCCGCCGTCGCGGTTGCATTACAGCAGCTCAGGTAGCCGGCGTTGTAGTTGGGCCAGAGGCCGTGGATCGTCATCTCGCTCTTGACCACGTCCTTCTTGCACGTGACGCCGTTAGGGGCCGGCAGCACGTTCTGGTGCGAGATGGTGGCGTCCACGCCGAGCAGGAGCTCGCGGCAGAACTGCGGCACGAAGATCTGCTCGAGGAGCAGGTAGTCGTAGTCGCCCGGCACGAGCTTCTTGGCGAGGCACGCCGGGTCGGACGTCGGGCACGTCGGGGTCGTCTTGGCGCCCACGCAGATGTCAACGCACTGCTGCTTGGCAGGGGTTGGCAGCCAGCCGCCGAGGTAGTCGACGGCCGACACGGACTGGAGCTGCGCGGCGGTGGCGACGCATACGGCGAGGAGAGCGGACTTGGTGAACATCTTGAAGAGGGACGGGACGGAAGGCTCGGGCTTTGGGAAGCTGGTACTGACTGGAAGACAGTGAATTGGGTAATGAGGAGAAGTATCGAGCGAGCATTTGCGCCAAGGCGCTTGAGCCGCTACAGCAGCGCTCTCGCTAAGGAGCTCCGCTGTAGTCCGCAACAGCAGCGGCTCTCATCACGGAGATATGCGGTTCAGAAGATGCTATTTGATGGTTGACTGACTTTCAGCTGCTGATACTTTCGCCACCTCGCCAGCTGTTTGTGATGCGTGTCAACAGCGTAATCACCTTTGATAATGGGTGTATGCATACAAATTAGAAGATAGTTGAGGTGGGTTGGCAAACGGACACATGTTGACTAGCGAGTGACTCGCCTGTTGTGGTGACTCACCTGTTTTGGCCGCCCTCGACGATTGCGCTTGCCTCAAGTGCAAACAGCACCAAATACACGTGAGCTGTTGTATGGAAGTCTAGATTGCTCCGGCTAAAGCACTGCTGACGATGAAAATGGAGAGCAAATCGAGTCCCACGATGCTGACAGGGTCGTCTTCGCTTTCATGGTGGAGCGTGATGGAGTGGGAAGAGTGGGGTGACACCCGCTTATAAACCTCTTTATATGCCTTAAGCATCCGCTTTTAGAGAATAGAGGGTTCATATGTTTGTGAAATTCTACTATAAAAACCTTTTAAGGTCCGCTAAAAGCTGATAGTTATGAAAAACTGTGACAGCTTGACAGCAACAGTAGGCCATCGCTGACACGCTACACACGCTTGTCGCGACGTTGCATTGTGAATCAAAGGAATGACTTCAACTCTTTCGTGTTGCAGACATCAGTCAGTTCGTGCTCACGAAGCCTTGGTGATGCTGTAGCGTCTTGTCCATAGAGCAAGTGGCTACGACTCTACATGGGAGCATGCAGCTTGTCTGCGAACCTTGAAGTTCGTGAGAGGGATTGCTCTGCAGCGCTGACCACTTGGCCTGTATGGACCTGTATGCAAACGATCCTGTCCTGAGAAAGGCATCCATGCGTCAACAAGAGCCGAGCTCTCTCTCTCTCTCTCTGTCGATAGAGAGCAACGCGAGGACTTTTGCCTCCGAAGCGCTGATCAAGGCTGATGCAAGCGCAGAGCGAAGCACACACAATGGCGGATTGCGCGTACACGCATCGCCTTCATCCATGTCCACCGCGGTGCTCAGTTGACTCGTGTGTTTGACATGTGCGGCGAAGCTACGGAATTGGCAACGGAGGCCAGCGAGTACTTAATACTGGATGAGCGAATTGCATGCGGACGAATGCGCCATTCAGATTAAAGATTTGAAGGCGTTCCCGCAAGTGTGCGCGAGTAACGCAGCAGCCAAGCCATGTGGGCGGAGCGAATCTTGTTGTCCGCACCACATGGGCTGCCGACTTGTACTCAATCGGTCGAAAATGAGGAGCTTCAGCATGCTGATCACCAACTCATGTTGCACGAAGGTGGCTGGAAAACTGAAAAGGGTAGCCATGTTCGACTATGCTCGCACTTGAAGCAGCTCTCAATGCTCGCCGTCCCAGGACCGGGGGGGGGGGGGGGGGGGGGGGGGGGGGGGGGGGGGGGGGGGGGGGGGGGGGGGGGGGGGGGGGGGGG